>PVIU01023206.1:0-27881 GCA_004026605.1 Ondatra zibethicus | reverse complement strand
AGTTAGGAAGTTAGGACCGTGAGGGGCTGGTCCACCTACTGAGACAGTGTGCCTGAACTAATGGGAGCGCACCAATCCACCTGGACTGGGACTGAATGAGCATATGATCAAACCAGACTCTCTGAATGTGGCGGCGAAAGTTGGCAGATGGAGAACCCATCAACAATGACACCAGGACCTATCTCTTCTGCATGTATTACTTTTAGAGAACCGAGTCTTTTTGAATGCACTCCTTCCTAGGCCGGGAGGGATGGGGGTGGGCCTTGGACTTCCAACAGGGCAGGGCACCATGCCCTCTTTCAAGGAAGAAGGGGGAGGGAGGAGGGGTGGGGAGGTAGTGGGAGGAGACCTGGAGAAGGGGAAGAAAGGCAAAAATTTTATTTCTTTAATTATGTTTTTGAATGGAAAAAATAAAACAAAACAATGTATGGAAAAAAAACAAAAAAAATAAATTCTCTCAAGACCTGTAACTGGGAAGCATAGCAAAGCGAACACTGTCAATGGGGAGCAGGTGAAGCAAGAAGGCAAGGGGTTTGCTCAGAGTTGCAGAAACTCAGCTGACACAGTAAGGGCTCCAGGCTCCTATTGTGAAGCAGCAAATGAGATATTCCAGTGAGCACACTATAGGAGCACAATAAATGTTTCCTTGAATAAAGATTATTTTCTGCTTTATTGTCCTTTGTAGAAATGTTAACCAAAATCTATAAGAGCAATAGGTCTGATTAAAGAAGAATTGACCAATAAGTGCAGAAATTCAAATGCAGTTGAATATTCAGTTGATGCAGATGTCCTAAGTGTGTTGGATGATCCACATGATTTTTATTTCTTTTCTTTATTTCATCTCCCTGCAAAACTGAATAGTTCCCTTTTCTCTTTATTTGTTTACATTAAGGAAGTGAAGAAAATAACCTCTCAGATCTTCTGCCATATCAGGGACATGTGTATAGATGCATTGAATGTTGAAATTATGAATGAATGCCTTTGAGTCACTGTATCTTCCTATTTTAGTGTAGCACATGCCACTTTCATTGTGCAAGGCAAGTGCTCTTATCTCTGCATATATTAAAAATACTCATACTTGTTAATTATATGTTGAATATCTGGGTACCATCTTTATTGATGCTACCTAGATTGTGCTCCCCAGGACTCATCCTCACTTCCCTTACATAGCCAGTTCACTCTGTCTCTGTTGGTTGACTATTTTATGTGGATAACATAGATAATTCAGTGGATGCTGTTCTGTGCCCGGCATATGTAACACAATATGTCCACATTTATTTCCTATTTTTACAAAGGACAGGGTCATCCATTCCTTTAAGGCTGTAAATTAAGCCCTACAAAAGCTGCTGTGGACTTTGTTCTGGGTTTAATATTAACTACTTGTAGCCCATTGCACTCCTCACTAACTAGTCTTAATCACAAATTACTTTAGATTTTATCATCAAGCATTTCAGGGGAAAGCTATTCAAGGAGCTGAGGGTTTTAGGGGAACAAACAGGTTATGCACTGAAGAACATGACAAGCCCGGAAATAGAAACAGGTAGGACCATTACCTCCTCTTTGGCAATGCGCATCTCATCGGTAACATTGGAGAACACTGTGGGCTGAACGAAGAAGCCTTTGTTCCCCCAGCGTCCACCACCACACTCCAGTTTGGCTCCTTCTTTCTTCCCACTCTCAATGAGATCAAGGATTTTATCATGTTGCTCTTTGTCAATCTAATCGAAAGAAATCACAAGAAAAAGAGTGACAATAAAGATAACATGTTGCAAATGAAGACTTCAAAGCACCAGGGTATTCATATGAAATTCAGAATAGGGGACAGATACTCATCTAATTCTTCAGTATTGTTTTTCTCATGAATTAGGAGAAAAACTTTAAAAATGTTTACATTTAGTGTAGTTAGCTAAGCATAGAAATTTGCTGACATGAGAATATAAGAAGCTTTCATATAACTGCTGTTTATTCACTTTGGAAGAAAGTATGTTGATGATTGAACACATTTGTCTTAAATCTTAATCCTGAATAAAATAAGAGAGTGAAGTGAGAAAAAGGACTTTGACCCAGGTTCAGTGTGTATACCACTCGAGAATAGATGCTCTTGACTGGAGAAGACCACGAGTCTTCAGAGATATAATCTGTGTATTCCTAAAGCATGCATCTGTCCTCGCATCCTATTGGTACTATACCAGATTTAGTAGTTCAGCTCAGTAGATTGTATCCCTGTTTCCAGCAAGCCCTGCTTATCACCTTCGTGCTTCAAAAGATGAATTATGTCTAAGCATGTGATCAATTCCCATGGGCATGAAATGTTTTAACTACTAATTTGTAGAAAGATTTTTCTTTGGGCAGCTAGTTCACAAATAATGATGTGCAGACTTATTATTAATTATGAAAGCTTGGCCTTAGCTTAGGCTTGTCCCACTAGCTCCTATAACTTAAATCAACCCATTTATGCTAATCTACGTTTTGCCTCATGGCTTTTTGCCTTTCTTTCATTCTATATGTCTAACTCTTTACATGTGTCTTGGCATCTCTTAGCATAAATAGTGCACCTAGATTCCTCTTCTTCCTCTGTCTCCCAGGAAATCCCATCTATCGTCCCTTCCTATCTATTATCCATTCAGTTTACAGCAATATACCTTCATACAATGTCCAAATATCACACAACATTTCCCCTTTTTCATCTAAATAAAAAGGAAAGGTTTAAATCTAATACAGTAAAACCATATACAATAGGAACAATTGTCAGGTAAGAATTATATTTACAATGTCCAGTCTATGGCACTTGGCAAATTCAGAGAAAATACTCCATTATCTACTCTGTCTTGGTGATTCTAGTCTTTAGTGCCTAATTTACTTTCTATCTTAAGTTGTATTATCAACCTAAACCTATATTTTTAGACCTCAAAACATTATCTTTGATGAACAACTTAAGCTTTTGTTTCTCAACCTTATAAACTTTATACCTCTTTTGTGAGTTTCTTTTCTGAATTTGGTAACAAGGAAAACTGTAACTATAACTACCTAGTCTTTAACCTCCATCAGAGACCCAAAAGAGATATGATATTACCTAAGTAAAGCATCTGGCTAGGCATCCCTTTGGTACCATATCATTCTTCCTCAGTACAGCTGAGTTCAGTTCAGTAGGTTGTATACCAGCTTCTAAAAAGTCCTGTTTACCAACTTTGTTTTTCAAAAGATGAACTATGCCTAAATATATGGCAGTTTCCATGTGTATACAATGTTTTAACTAATATTTAACATAAGAAAACGTAAAAAGAAGTCAAAATTCTGTTTGGTAATATCAGTCTAGAAAATTTAATGGTCTCAAAATATATACTTTAATTCTTCAAATACACAAATTCTCTAATTTCTTAGATTTCATCTGTTGAAAATCAGTTAATTCCAAGAAACACAAGCATTATCTGTTGAAAGCCTATGTTTGACAACTGTAGTCCAATAAGACCTTTGAGAGCAAATATTAAAATATATTAATTCAATTGATACATCTATAATACAACCCTACACTGTGTCTCAGGCACCACTGTGAAACAGGAGCCAGAAGTTTATAAGAGTTCATGAGAAAACCAATATGTCTGCTGTGAGAGAGTCTCTTCTATATATGATGGGGAAACTACACTCCTGAAATCTCAAAAATATGTTCACCTAAACAAAACCCATATAGTGATGAAAGCAATTGACAAGCCGACATATGTCGTGTGATAATTTGTTTTCTAACAAATAAAGCTTGCTTGGACTCAGAGGGTGGAGCTATCCACCAGTTAACCAGAGAAGTCTGGAGGACTGTGCAGAGAGGAGACAGGAAGTGATAAGGTATGGTGGAGACAGGATCTCTGCTCTTTTTGTCAGAGGAATGGAAGAGGCAGGAAGCAACAGTGGCTGATGTTCATTCTCTGATCCTTCAGGTTTTTACCCCAATATCTGACTCCTTGTTTTTATTGGTAAGATAAATTAGTATACACTTCATCTGGCATCTAACGGGGGGAGCATGAAAGCACGACATAGCCACTCACCCCTGGCTTTGCAGCCAACACGACCCTCAGAGTCAACTGACTTTTCCTCTCTCACTCCAAGCTTTCTGAGTGAGTCTGGGATTTTTCCATTGCAGCCTCTCTACAGCAATCTCCACAAGCGCTTGGGCTCCAAATGCTGCCAGAGTTAGGCTCTCACTACTGGCCAGTTCAGGCTTCAGGTAGCTCCCACCAAGTGTCCTCCTTCTGCACGATCCCCTGTATGCATTTTTCAGACAACCAGATTTCTCTCCCCTATGTGTTGCAGGCTTCCTCTGGACTCCCTCCTTGGGGTACTGCCACAGTAGGCAGCTGCCTTGACACCCCCTCAGGCTTCTACTGTTGTTGCAACTGCCACACACTCTCAGCTCACAGCTACATGCTAGCAGTTGCAGCTGTCCTCGGCTGGGCTCTGAACTGCCTGTGTACTCCTCTCAGATGTGCTACACAGCTACACAGTGGCAGCCAGCCTCACACTCCACTGTCATCAGGAGCACATTTGGAGAGACAATTGGGAGTTGTTAAAGGGGGTAACTAGTTAGAGAGAGAGAGAGATTTCCCACACTAAAAAAAAATGGGAAACTATGTTATGATGGAGAGAGTTAGGTCTATGTATGATTCCACGATGGATGGTTTAAAAATGGAACAATTAATTAACTTAACTGAGATTTATGCAATGTCAATTTTAAACATTATTAGTTTGGTAATTCTTGCTTTATCCTTAAAAAGTTGGTTGGTATGAGTGCCAAGTTGGTTGATATGAGTGCCAAGACACAGGCCTTAGAAAGAGTTGCTAGAGAAAACAATGCCATTTTGACTGTTACATTACAAGCCTTAAAAAATATTAAGAGAAAGATAGAGGAATTTAAAGGAGAATCAACCTCAGCATTACATTATAAAATTATAAAGGAACAACATCCCAAGGTTATCAACCAACCTTAATTTATCCAGTCACCTTATAGGAACAGCTGCCAAATGTCAGGTATCCCCAAGCCTATGTAAGAGCTAACCAGATTCCTATGACAATGTTAGAATTGAGTAGATTTAAGGAAGCTATGAGCTCATATTGTATATAGTGCAAAGCTGATGTTAAATTCATGGTCAAGTAGTAACAGAACTGTCCCACAAGACAGGAAAACTTGATTACAGCAGTATTGGAGCCTGGTACTCAATTGCAGTGGAGGACCTGATGGAAAGATGAGGCTTGGACCATGGAACAATGAAGTAGGGCTAGAGGTATTGAAATTTCCCAAGACCAACTTCTTGGAGAGGGTGATTATGCTGATGTACAAAACAGTCTCTACAATGACCATACCCTTGCCCTATACTGTGCAGCAGTTTTGAATGCTTGGGATAAAATTAAAGAAGTCAGAAAGTGAGCTGAGTCATTTACTAAAGTTATAAGGGCCAAATAAAGTTTCATTGATTTTTTTTTTACAAAAATTGACTTCAGCTGTAAACAAAATGATACCAAATTCAGAAACTAGACAAATAATATTGAATCTTTGACTTTTGAAAATCCTAATTTACAATGCAAAAGGGTAGTTAGATCTTTGAAGCAAGATCAGTAGCCATAGAGGATTGGATCCAAGATACAGTCAATATTGGATCTTACAAATATGATGATGTTTAGATAGAGGTGATTTCCAGAGGCTTGAAGAAAAATCAAGATGTCAGGTGCTTTAATTGTGACAAACAAGGTTACCTTAAAAGGGATTGTAGATCATTACTAAAAACAATGTTTCTTCTAATCCAAACAGAATTCCCTTGCTTTCTGGAGTATTCAGAAAGTATGGCAAAAGCTGACATTGGACCAAAGAATGCAGATCAGTAAGTGACAGATAAGGTAACCCTTTGCCATCAGTAAATGCCTTGGGGGGGAACACTTGCAAGCCCTCATGCCAAATTTTGTTCAGTCATTTCCTGTAACCATGGGGGAAACTCCATCCCAGAGCAATTAAAGGACCTAATGCCTATTGTAAAAAAGTCATCCAGCTCTGGATGACAGAACAGCTTTAGAAGATAAAACAAAAATTTCAGGAGACACCATAAATCAAATATTATAAAGATTAAATTCAAACAAGAGAAACTTCTTGATTAGAAGAGATGTTAGTTCATCAGAGTGACCATTTAATCTAAATTAACTTGTAAGACTAAGAAATGCTTTTCATTTGATCTGATATAACTTGCCAAAAGGAAAACTCCCCAAAGTTAGGGTTGGGGCAGGGTTTTCTTTTTTGTCTTTCCAGGAGAATAAAGGCATCCAGCTAAGGAATCTGAAGACCACAGGATAAGTGAGATATCTGAAGAAAAAGATGAATCATCCATAGAAAATGTCCCCCCAAAAAGAATAAAACTGGCCTAATTGTATAGAATATATCCAACAGGGTAAAATTTCATAAATAATCCTAAATGTTTGTTTCTGCTGTTCTCTACAGACACATAATAAAAATTGTCTTTTTGTCATCCCAGTTCAATTTAAAATTAAAGATGACTTTGGAGTTGGACCATGGCTATCTCCTTGTCTAACCTCAAGCATGCTTATTAAAAGAAAAATCCGAAATCTCTGTCTCATGTCAAAACAGTCATCTGGTATGGTAGAGAAGTAAAAACAAAATTAAGAGACTATTCTATTGCCACTAATCTCATAATCCTTTAGTTTCACTTTGACTCTTTAAAACTTTTCTTATGATATAAATATTAGTTGAAATTATATAAAATTTTTATATATATTAAACTTTTGTCATAATATTAATGCTCATATTGAGTACTAATTCTAGAAAAAGGGTTTCATCTAGCTTCTTATACATGATTTCAGGTTTGAGTCTTTATCAGGTAACTAGGAATTAAGTTTTTTTACTGTGGATATACATAACAAATTATGGTCCTTTAACCTCTTTTAAATCTGCTTTATATAACATTTAAAATGTTTAAGTTTTTTATAGTGAATCATGGCCATGCCTAAAAATGACCCTTGAAGTCTCCAAAAGTAGGATAAGGTCCCACAATGACAATTCAAGTGTGAATATAGTAATGTCATTAAGCTAACAAACACCACCCAAAGATTGGCTTTGGAAAACAAACTGCTCAGGTCAGTTTAAGGTTAGGTAGTTGAGACAGTCCAGCCTTACAGACTATTCTAGCCAGAACTTGAGATAAGTCCTGCACTTTCCCATTACAGAGACAACAAATGATATAGCTAGCTCTCGCAATACTTGAAAATTATCTCATTTTTTTCTTTTCAGGTTCCCCTAAAGATGCCATCAACCATGACAAAAGGAAGTACTTTTAAGAACATGAGATCTTCATTTCCAAGAGATGGGGTGGGCAGTTTTTTGTTGCTCAGTGGGTTATGGATATTTGTCATTATTTAGGGAGGTTAGTTACAAGTTGTTATGGGTAATGGTTAGGAAAAAGTTGAACAAAGAGATTAGATTCAAGAATCTTGTTCTGAAAATAAAAAGGGAGAATATAGAAATGAAAAGATAAAAGGGTAGATCATTAAATCTACTTTTAAACCAAAATAGCAACTACTAGTCTAAAGTATTTTATATTGGTGTGCATTTTTATATTGATACAAATTTAAGGTTATTCTTGTTATAACATACTGTACATGTGTTTCTACTCTTGTTTGAGGTATTATATCTCTACAGATCTTTTAACAATATAATGCAAATTTCTACTCCTTGGAAGTTATTATTACAAACTCTTCAGGATAACAAAGAAATGCATGTTAGTAGTTAGTCACCTATTATAATTAAACTTGTTTCATATTAGGTATGATTTCAAGGTCAAACAGAGACATATTTTAGGTAGACAGGTAGTGGTCTTCAAACACTTCAGAGATCTACAGAATATGGCATTTAAGACATTTTATTAACATAAGTTTCTTTTTTATGACAATGAGACATGTCTGCTCCTGGCAGCACCACACTACTTAAGAGAAGATGATGGGCTTCAGAGAACCTCAATATGGAGTTTACTTTCATTGTGGCAAGAAAGTTAGCCACTGGGCAAGGAACTGCCCTTTCTCCCACTCCTGACCTTATGGTATCCAAATTGGATAGGCAGAACACAAAAGAAAGTGACTACTGAACATTGACAAGACAAGGTAGGATAGCCCCTAGGAATTCCCTGCTTTAAAGAAAAGTCTGTCAGATATTCTAGATCTATATATACTGAAGACTGATGCCCCCAAATTTCAGAGGATCCTGGGTTCCAGACAACCAGCTGTTTCTTTCATTTCTTAGTTTTGGCTATTGTTTGTTGTTTGTTCTGTACTTCCTATTTAATCAGTAAATATTATATCCTTTTCATGTATCTGATAGAGCTGAAGACTAGTTAGCTATAGTTTTCCTTGTTAACAAAGTTAGAATAAAAACTCACAAGAGAGTTGTAAAGTCTATAAGGTTGAGAGACATAAAAAGATAGTTTTGGGTTGGGTAGAAAGTGAATTAGGTATAACACTTTAGACTCATCAAGAGAGAATTGATTTTGAAGTATATTTCCTGAATTTGTCAAATACAAATAGACTAGACAATTGTAACATGAGGAGCGGGCATGTTGGGGGCTTCTGTCCTGCCTGGTTCCCATACCAGACATTGTCATGGAATTCTTATCTGTATATGTTTGTATATAGTTATTACATTTATTTATATAGTTTTTCTATGTCAGTTATGATCTTTGCTTTTCATTTGAATAAAAGGAAGAAATTATAATATTTTGTTTGTGTTCTGAGATCTAAAGCTTGCTTGGAGTCAGAGGGCCAGCCCTAGTAAACCAAAGCAAAAAGCTGCATGAGACAAAGTTGCCCTAGTAAACCAAAGCAAAAAGCTGCATGAGACAAAGTAGCCCTAGTAAACCAAAGCAAAAAGCTGCATGAGACAAAGTTGCCCTAGTAAACCAAAGCAAAAAGCTGCATGAGACAAAGTAGCCCTAGTAAACCAAAGCAAAAAGTTGCATGAGACAAGGTTGCCCTAGTAAACCAAAGCAAAAAGTTGCATGAGAGCAAAAGTTTACTTTGGGGTGAGAGAGACAAAGTCATTCATATTTACAGTTGATGTGACTACAAAGAAGAACTCAGAGGCCACATGGAATGTCTAGATTTTGATAAATAGAAGGAGAAGCTTTTCTGGTCCAGAAACCAGGACCTTCAAAAACACATGATATTGTTACATCAGAGAAACTGAGGACCATGTAGAGGGTTGTAGAGTGCTCTACTGCTTATAGAATGGTAACTGAGATGAAGGATTGATTATGAGGTAGAATTTACAGATCTGTATATAGTTACAGACTAAAAATTGTAGGAATTAAGAATTTTATCAATTAAAGAATGCAAGAAATAATAGCATTTTAAAATGTCCTTCCTGTTTGTGTGTTTATTTGAATGCAGTGTGCAGGTGTGCTTGTTTGCATGCATGTATATATAGGTAGGAGCAAATGGATGTACATGTGTGTGCACCTGCATGTTGAAGAAGTGTATACAGGTGCATATACATGTACGTACATGTTTGTGGATGCCAAAGGTTGACACTGAATGTCTTCCTCAATGGTTTTCATTTTTTCCCACTGGGGGAAGCTCTTTCACTGAACTCAAAGCTCCAGTCTAACTAGCCAGCTTTTATATGGATGTTAGAATCAGAACTCTGGTCTTTGTGGTTGTGTGACAAATGTTTTATGTGTTGATCCGTCTCATCAGCCTTTCTTTCTATGCTTAATTACCAACATGGCTTCTAGAATGTTTCTAGATAGAAAGAAAAAAATGGCCAAGGCAAAACAGAGGTTAGATTCATTAAATTGCCAAATCAAGATAATATCAGCTACCAACGAGCATGAAAAAGAAGTTAACCTTACTTAATCAAAATGGGACCTAAAAAGATTAGTTTTACATCCAAAATACTTGTCTTTCTAACATTTACTCACCTGAGGACCTTGATTTATCCCTGCGTTCAGAGGATTTCCAAGAACGTATTTCTTAGCCCGCTCAACACTCCTTTTCACAAACTCGTCATAAATTGACTCCTCAACAAAAAGCCTGGATGCTGCTATACAAATCTGACCCTGGTGGAAGAACACACCTTGGTGTGCAAACTCAACAGCATTGTCCACTGCAAAGGAAACATTCACAGGAGAGAAAGAACATTTTCTAAAGTATATATATACATACACACACACACACACACACTCCATATTTTTCAGATGCAATATTGTGATAGGAAAAATGATGAATCATCTGATGAGACATAGATTCAACACATTACACTGCATCAAAGCCATGAAACAATAGACCTCTTGATCCTTTATTTACCATGGAAATAATAACAACAAGGGAACTCTGACAAGACAGTGCCTGCTATGACTTCTAAAGAACATACATTTGATTAGAAGATAAAATATGATTGTAAATAATTTTACAACCACTTCCATTTTATAATTCTTTAGTCAATTATGTTTCTTTTAGGTGTCAGCTTTTAATTAATAGGAGAAAACTTAATTATCTATTGCCTTTAGTAATTTCAAACATTACTGAACAATTTCTCAATAAAAAAGTTGTCTTTCTGAAAGTGACATGCAAACAACTAAAAGTGAGTACATCAGAATGATTCACTCTCCCACCCTTACTCCAGGAAAAACATTTCTAAAATTTAACTAAAGCCTTAATCACACAAGCAAACTAAACTCATAGTTTAGATGGTTCAATGTGCCTAGAGTTTATATTAGAATATCTTTAATTCTATACAAAAAGATGTGGGTTTTTGAGGTGTGTGTGTATATATGCTTTAATTTTATACATGAGGACTATTCAGTTCATGATTGGAGAACCCAGGTGTGAAACTGTGAGCTAACAGGAGTTGTTGAAAGTGTAGTGAGGAGAGGTGACAGAGTGACAAACTAGGCAACTTGCTAACCAAGTAGTAAGTCCTAATATTTCTAGTACAGATCCCAATAGTGACAACAGTGAATTCCATGGAGCCTTTGTTTATAGCCTCATTTTAAGTATGAGCTGAGGAACGATGGGTTAAAGGAATTCTTGACCATAAATCTCAGCTAAGTCACTACTATTTAGGAAGTAACATAAGGATTTCATTTGGTAATAAAATCATAGTGATCTGGATCATTATTAATAGGTTCACATCAAAATGACAAACTTTACTCTTAAAATGGAAAGAGAGAGATAAATGATTTCACAGGTTCAGTATTCTTCTGGCTCTCTCAAGATGATTGTCCAGAGTGAAAGCAGAAGAAAAATAGGAACTTGCTGTCAACCAGGATAGGATATTTTTGGTTCCAAATATCTCAAGTATCTTGTAACCTCGATACAATTAAAGGTATGGAATTACCAAAACTGCATCATATATTCTAGATGTAGCCCATTTATACTACCTCAGATTGACACTGGGAAGTAGCAATCTATCCCAACCCAGGACAAAATCTTCTCTGTGTTTATCAGCTGTATGCTATATAGGAACAGTTTGAAAGCTTTGCACAATCACCACAGACTCTTGCCAATTCCTTTTTACTTTGAATTTACTTGTACTCCAGGTGACTGTGATATCGTCAGACATCAAGAGGAAGAAGGTAAGACACTAGCAAGGGATTGTACTTACAGTCAGCATCTGCAAACACAATGCAAGGACTCTTTCCCCCCAGCTCTAGGGTGACTCTCTTCAGATTGCTTTTCCCTGCAGCTTCTTTGATTAATTTCCCAACCTGAAATCAAACGTCGCAGAGGAGGAGGGTTAGTTTGTTTTTATGTGGATAAGTTGTTTGAATACTTTCCACTTATAGGACATTTGCACAACCCATTTAATTTTATTTGGAAGACGCATGAAAATGTTCATGGGCAGAAATGAAAGCTGACTTCATGTGTGGACAGATAAAAGATTATTTTCATTTTTGTCAGAATGTCCTCTCTGGATTTGATGAGAAATACCCCCCCAAGCACCTCATGTATTGATTTCTCATCATTTTGGTGAGATGCAGAGAATTCTGTCCAGTCAAAATAGTAGTCTGTCCATCATTTAGATCTCAAACCTCTTCCTCTTTTTATATACCCTCCCAGCCTGGACTGCCTCCAGGGTGGTCCCTTATTTGGGATCAGCTTTTGGCACAGATCCTCTTTGAGCCTTGTTCTAATGAGAAGGAAAAAATGATTCATTTCTCGTGGTCTCATAATGCTCATAAAGATCTTTCTGAGTCAGCCTCAAAAGATGTCATGTCTATCTGTATAAATCTCATAAATACCCAGTCACTACCTAATTCTTTATCACAGTATACTCACTCATTATTACCCTTGCTTCCTCCTTCTCTCTCTTTCTGTCTCTCTCTGTCTCTTTCTGTGTGTGTCTCTCTCTCCCTCTATCTCCCCTACTACACTTCCCCTTCTCAAACACATGTTGCCTTTCACAAAAAAGAAACTGGCTCTAAGCTCTTTGTTTCTACAACACTTAGCTGGAATCCCACCATTCTCATTTCTTAATTCTAGTTGCTTCTTTGAAGTAAAATACCTTGCTTCTGCTTTATTTTATTTTTTCTGTGGATCTGTCCTGTCTAGTGCATTCTCTATGATTATTTTTGGTTTTGACTTTTGCATCCTGTTTTGATTACTATTGATTCTTCATTATATATATTGAGAGCACAATAAGCTAAGATGGTCTACTTTCTTTTTCTGAGACAACCATTGTATTTTGTTTCTTTTATTGACTGGCTTTCTATTTCACCAGAACAATAAGGTAATTGTTTAAGTCTAGGTTTGTACATCCAGATGACTAACAAAAAGTGGCCTTGAATTTTCACAGAAAACAGAAAATGATTTTTATCCTACAATTTCATTTCTTTGCACCTTGAAGAAAGACAAAACAGAACTCTTAAGGCTGTGGTGTGATAATGTGTTTATCATATTGTTGCAATAGCATGTAGGGCAAATGTAGCCAGTGCCCACCACCACTAAAAAGTGACTGTTTTACTTTGTGGCTGGAGTTCTATTTTAAAGGAATGTAATAAAAGTTTCACTAGAATGGGTCTCGATGTTGTTATCACCATGAAAGACATTGTCTCTGCCTCTTACACAATTGCCAGTATCTTTCAAGAAACAAGCACAATGCGTTTGAGTAGGACTAATGCTATTTTTGTTCACTCTGGTGTCTAAAAGCATGTTGCTAACATGTCATTATTCAGTATTAATTCATAAGCAGTTGTACATTTCTTCATGGCTAACAGAGAATAAGAGAGTCTTCAAGACTAACCAGGCAAGGGTGAGAGACTAGATATGAGGCAAGGACATTCATGCCCATGATTACATCTTAGATAATGAGAACACAGACGGGAAGGCTTTTAGTTCATGATTCCCTCAGACCTAAAGATGCTAGCATCCAGGCAGTACAGAATCAATGGGAGTAGAGGAGATTATGGCATATTCATGGCAAAGCCTGGGCAAATGTAAAAGACTAATCAGGAGATGAGAGGGCACATTGACACGTCTCCTAAATTAATATGACGAAGTGAGTGGGAGGAGGAAGCAGAAGCTAAGAATGCTTCACAAACATTTTCCTGAGTGCTCAGCAGGGCACGAAATATCTTCTTCTACCAGCTCTCACTTTTATTGTGTGGAACTGAATAAAGTAGGAACTACAGTCCCTGTGCTTCTCTAATAGAGAATCTCAAATTCGGAAAGGATTCTTCTGTTTTCCTGAGGCACACACTTCTAATCTGAAGAGAGATGTTCCTAGTCCCCTTATTTCATTGTTTCCTTTTTAGAAGGTAAAAGGGCTTAGGGATAGCATTACAGGAATAGCAAAATGGCACCAAGTTGAGGATTAGTTAAGATAACCGCACAACAAAGCTGCTCCCAGGTTCAATGAACATCAGCCTCTAGCAGAGGCAAAATAGAGAAGTGACCCTAGGATCTGGGCTCAGATGTGCTCATTGCATCCCTAGTGCAGAGGATGTGGAATTCTAGGCTTCCATCCATCTGCCTGTTCTATCTACCTTGCTATGAACCTACTACCTACTTGCATCATCATTGCTAAAACTATCAATATGTCTTGGGTACCCTCACATATTTTTTCCAAAGGAAATCGTGACTGCGTGGTTGATTTAACCTATGTCAATCAAAGATTTACATGATACACTATTTTTCTACTGTCTATGACAAAGAAATATATACACATTTGAAAGATGAAGAAAATCAAAATTCAGAGTCTTATTTCAATTCTCTGTGCAGTTAGCTACATAGCTGACTCATTCTCTACTCACTGCATAAAATGTTCTTTCTAAAAACCTGGAACAAATTCCATGTTCACATAAATTTCCTTCTCTTGATCCCTGGAATAGGACTTTGTAAATATCCAATCACCTTTTCCATTCTACCAGTTTCTTGTGTTGGCAGTAAGGTCTTGTTGGGAGCCATGCAGCCTATCTCCGATCAGCATATGGCTATCTGTCCAGCAGGCTGCCTCAGGGCAAAACACCTGTGGAAATGAACTCTCACTTGGCAAGGACCAGGAGTTCATGGGACAGCATAGGAATTTGCAAAATTCATGAGGCTTGAATGCTCTTTTCTTTCTCGTTATGTTGGTAGTTCTCTAGATGGTTTTTAGTTTTACTTTTCCAGTCACACATGCAATAGCTGTAATTTCACCTGGAAATTCTGTTCTTTCTAGAATATTTACCCCTAAGACTCCCCTAACGGGGGGATGCTTCTCAAATTTCTAATCTGATTACTAACTACAACTTCTGATCCTGAGAACTTTTCTGACCCAATAGAGACAGTCAGATACATTTGAGAAAACAACACTTGCAACATTAGCAATGGCTCAAAGTTCTGGAAAGGAGAGCAGGGCATGCAGACACAGAATAGAGAAAAAGCCTCAGGAATACACATAGTGTCACTGTTGAGAGTATGTTCCCTGGACACCAAGCATAGTGTCATTGGTAGGATCTGGTATGCTCTAAGAGGAAAAGCTACAATGCAAATTATGGGATGGGTAGATCCATCTTTACCATACACCAGAGCTTATATTGGTGGAAGAAGCATGGTATAATGAGATGGGAAAGAGTGCTTTATCAAAGTCTGCCTTTTACACAGAGACTGAGACATGGAACCCGCTTGTAGAAAAGGGAACTGTATAAAAGCATATCTTGCAGGCATGAAAGAATTGTCTGAGTTCGAACATTTTTGTCCTTAAAGCATTGTACCCACGTCTATACTTTTTAACTTTGTAACCACAGTTAACTGCCATCAGGCATAAGTGCTGCGAGAACTGGATGTGTCTGACTCGATATTTAGGTAAGCTTGCAAAAATGCTGAACTCTCTTTCTAGAAGAAGGTTATGTAGGCAGTAGGAAGATTTATTTGAGGAAGCAAGGGGGAACATTGAAGACTTCCATAATGATCACAATGTATTTCTTAAAGTCAAAAACAGAAGCCGTTAATAGAGCTGCTCATGTAACCCTGGTAAGAAATATTCTGTTTATGTATAAATAAAGACGGCCTGAACTATTTGGAGCCACTTGAGTACAATCCACTTGGTGGTCAGAAGTTTTCTTTGCACTGACACACCTCCCGTTCCTCAGGACCTGAACTCAAGCTTGAGGACCTGACAAGGTCTATTCAAGCTCACCTTCCCCACCCATGCCAATGCGTCATGCAGTATCTTTTCTGTCAATAGTTAATAGCATTCTAACCTGGCAGGGTGACTCCAGCATGGCTTTGCTAGACACAGTTTAATATCTATATATTCTTTTGTTTATAATATAAATTCCTTTGACCTCCAGAATGCTGTTTCACAACTCTTTTTTTACTGCTTCCTCTCCCCTTACTGAGTCTTGTTATGGTTGTGGCTGGTTCCCATTCTTCAACTTTTATCTACTCAGGGCGTAGCAAGGCACACAGAAAACCAAGGCTCTCCAGGCAGTAACATGGAAGAAAGTTTAATGTATCACCCTCTAAGGGGGTGCTGGATAGACAGAATTCCACACAGGAGCTAGAGGTGAAACTCTACCATTGACTTTTCTTAATCTAGAGGCAGTAATTACATTGACTCATACAAATCATTGTTGCCTAACTTGTATTTCCTACCATACACTTGACTAATCATCTGACTGCCTCAAAGGCTATATTTCTTCAAGAGATAGTAGTGATTACACTACAAATCATTTACTGTAATCTTTCAGATTCATAACAGTATTTTCTTACTATTTAAAATTAATCCACTTGTCCTTGATAAACATATCTGGAGTCTAGATTAAAGAGCAAATCATCAAAGCAACTTTTTTTTTTTTTTTGGTTTCTTGAGACAGGGTTTCTCTGTAACTTTGGAGACTGTCCTGGAACTAGCTCTTGTAGACCAGGCTGGTCTCAAACTCACAGAGATCCACCTGGCTCTGCCTCCCGAGTGCTGGGATTAAAGGCTTGCACCAACACTGCCTGGCCCCAAAGCAACTTTTCTAAAGAAAGTGTTGGCTGCAAGACATCTGGAGAGAGCATGCTTCTGCTTGTGAAAGAGGAGATATTCAGAAAATGGCTCTACCTCTGTTGATCCCGTGAAGGACACTTTGTCGATGTCCATGTGTGAGGAGATGGCTGCCCCTGCAGTTGGTCCATAACCAGGGACAACATTCACCACGCCAGGAGGAAACCCTGCCTGCAAGTTAAGCAGCAAGCAGTTAATAAATCAAGAAATTAATTCATAAAAGACCTAAGTGGGAAACTGGGGCTATTTTTTATGCTCACCTTGGGGGTTCTTCTCTCAAGAAAATGCACCGAAGTGTGTCTGTCCTTTATTCATTACTGTCTTTAATTTCTTATCCATATGAAAATATCTCTAAAGGTGGTAATCCCTTAGGACACTATGTTCTATGGGCAAATCTGTCTCTGTTGGTGTATTAATTGCTTCTCGTTTGCTATGATAAATCATTGACCAAAACATACTTGGGAAGGAAGGAGTTTTTCTGGTTCATAGGATATGTCTATTGTTGAGGGAAGCCAAGGTAGGAACCTGGAGCCAAAAACTAAAGCACAGACCATGGAGAAATTACATGCACTACCTTATTTTCTCTGGCTGACTCAGCTACCTCTCTTATGCAGCTAGGCCAACCTTCCTAGGGATAGCACTGTCTTCAGTGGGCTGGGCCTTACTACATCAATCAGTGATCAAGGAAAAACCCCACAGATATGGCCACTGGCCAATGATGAAGACAATTTCTCAGATGAGGTACCCTCTTCCTAGGTTTGTCAAGTTGACAACAAAATTGTGACAACTGATCACTCCAATGATTGACTGCGTCAAATTTTATAAAAGGAACTCAAACCGATAAGATATTAGAGTGTATGTTAAATTACCTATACAGAAAGACAGATTTTATAGTCACCACCATCAAAACTAGAAACATATTGAAACAGCAGTCATATTGGCAGAGAAGCCTCAAACATTTAAAGATATTAAAACTAAAACAACTTCAAAGAACTTTACACAAGCAACCAGGCAAGTTATAAGCTAGATAATATAGATAAAGCTCAATATTTCACCATTTGAAAAAATGCTACATTTCCTAATTAACTTACATTCATGAGATGTGAACAATGTAAATAGCCCGTTACAGGGTGACTGGCTATGAGCCTGTCATTATTTAGATAGAGACACATTTTGCTGACTGACAAATGTTGCAGCCTGTAGTTCTGCTGCTTTCATCTGCACAACTGGACAGGATCAGCCTGTGTGATCAGCAAAGCTCACAGTGATGAGAATGAGGCTGTAGGTGAACGGGAACCCTGAATTCGCCTGTGCAGTTAGACTCTGGAGACTCACCTCTTTTACTAAGGATGCCATGTGAAGAGCAGTGAGAGGGGTTTGCTCTGCGGGTTTGACGATCACTGTGTTCCCACAGGCAAGGGCAGGGCCTATCTTCCAAGTAAACATGATCAAGGGGCCATTCCACTAGAAAGAAAAATTGAACAATGAACTCTTTGTATCATTCAAAACTACAATTGTTATTGATTATTGCGTCCCTGACAAAAGTTGACTAATATTTTAGAAGTTGTGTGTAATTATCTAGTTTATTTAACTTAAGCTTACAAAAGAAACTACGAAATGATAAAAAGCTCAAAACAAGCTATGTAGGAGAAGGAAAGAGGAAAGACCTACCAAATGCAATCAAGTCATGTTATTCTGAACTCTTATTTTACAAGAAAAATGCTACTTCGTGGCTTCACATATAGTTAAGCATGTTGTAATTTACTTGTGTTTTAAAAGTGTGAAATCCTCTTCCTCTTTCTTCCTGGAAGGCACTTATGGTATTTAATGCAATATAATAATTCAGAAAAATCCACAACCAGAATATTTTGTGTGTATGTGTGTTAGGGAGTGATCCCAAGGATGTAAGCATATTAAATGTGTTCTCCACACCAACTGAGCTAGGTTCAGTCCAGAAAAAACAAAATTGTTAAAGTTTGCACAAAGAGGTGTCAAATCCCCATCCTGAAGGTGAGTGTTTGAGTTCAGATCATCCCAGCAAACTCACTATCAGCAGTAGAAATAAGATATGTGACTGTTTCTTCTCTATTTAAGGCATTCGCCACCCATGAGTCCTGAAAACAGTCCACTCTACTTTAGATGGATGTCCTAAGGATTAATCAAGAAGTTCAGGGTATGGCATAGCACACATCTCTGTATCATGTGTGAAGTCCAGTGTTTGATCCCCAGAAAAAGCAGGACAAAGGGCAGAAGTTAAAATTTAAACTTTTCCAATAGTCCTAGCTGTAGAGTGATGTAGATGTGTTTGAGTGTTTTTTAAGCCTTTGAAATACTAAACTGTTCCATGAATACATTGGTATGTTAAGTCTTACTAAAAGAGATTGACTTTCTTTTCAAAACCTTTGGCATACTTCATTGTGTTTTAATTTAGCCTTTGAAACTATGTCAGCAGTATGTGGCTAGTGTCCTGTGTTAACCTTCAAGAAAATCTGGTTACATCCAGAACATGATTTTTTGGAAGAAGAATACCTGCTACCTAAAGTTAAATATAGGCCACATACTTTCCCAATTGTTATGGAGATTATTCCTTTCACTGAAATTAAAAAACAAAAAAAAACCCAAAAAAAACATTTTCCAGGTTTGAACAATCTTGCTTCAGTTACTACCCACAGTGGGAAGACTCAGGAGGAGACAGCAGTGCTGGGAGCTGTGTCCCATAGACATGTTCAAACACAGATGAGCTGTGATAAGCCTTTGTCATATAGTTACAAAACACAGCTCATGAAACCAGAACAAAGCACAATTTCCAGAATAAAAAAACATGTAATAAACTCTTAGGGCTTATTTGTCAATATTGAAACATTCCCAAAGGGTGAAGCATCATATTGAGGGTTTCTGGACCACACAGCTCATATCTGAGAAGCAGAGTTATAGGAGCGAGTGCTTCCGGCAGTCACGCTTATTGAATTTACTTCACACAACCATCACATAAGCTTCACTTGTGTGGGAACAGGATTCAGATCAAATGGAATTACAGCCCTCTTCCCCCTATCAGAGTCATGAAGTAAAACTTACAGGGATGATTTGGCCACACACCCCAATAGGCTCACGTCTTGTATAAGTGAAAATATCTCCATCTGAAAAACATCAAGTACACCATCCAATAAAGGCAAATGCGGGATCCACTCAGGGCAGGGTGATGTGCGGTTGCTAGGAGAGGAGGTCCACAGTGCATAGCAAAAGGGAAACAAAACATCCTATGTACAAGGTTAATCACATAAGCAATGGAGCTCTCAAATAGCAATTTCATTCTACAGACCCAGGTACAGGAAAATAAGTGACAGGATCGGGGAAGATTCTATAGGCTGTTAACTCCATTCCATGTATTCCAAGATGGCTGCCTTCTATATCACTCTCATACACAGAGTGGTTCAGAAAGGAACTGAGAGGTGAGGGCCCCTCTGGATAAAGAGCAGAGTCATGTGCAAAAGTTCCCAGTATCTCAAAGGTGTCAAGAGCTCCAACTTTTAAACAGGCAAATGATTTAAAATATTAAAACTTCTCCAAGAAGTAACAATTCTTTCTCTTAGAATTGTTATAGATTTGGGGTTTCCTTTTTCCTACCAAACATAAATGCAATCTCTTATTCGATGAATGAAATATTTGAAACGAAATATGGTTCTTTTCTGTCTTGACTGACTCTTGTGCCTCACTATCAACACAAACCTAAATATATCTTGGAAGAGGAAACCTTAATTGAGAAAATGCTCCCATGAGATTGCTCTGTAGGCAAGTCAATGCAACCTTTTCTCAATTATTTTTGGATTCGGGATGGCCCAGCCCACTGTGAGTAATGCCAAACCTTGGCAGATGATACTGGATTGAAATACTGGCATAAGAAATCAGGCTGAGGGGCTGGAGAGATGGCTCAGAGCTTAAGAGCTTTGCCTGGTCTTCCAAAGGTTCTGAGTTCAATTCCCAGCAACCACATGGTGGCTCACAACCATCTGTAATGGGGTCTGGTACCCTTTCTGGCCTGAAGGCATAAACACAGACAGAATATTGTATACATAATATATATATATAAGAAATCAGGCTGAGCAAGCCATAAAAAGTAACCCTATTGTATTTGTCCATGGCCTCTGCTTCAGTTACTGCCTCTAGGTTTCTGCCCTGATTTTTCGCCCTTACTTCCCTCAGAAGTAATATAGTGTGGAAATACAAGTAAAAGAGACCATTTTGTTCACAAGTTGCTTTTGTTCATAGTGTTTTATCACAGCAAATATATATGATGATGTGGTCCCATTTGGAATTTTGCTGAACTATTTTTTTTTCTGGTTTCCACAGGAACCTACTGCTGCCACACAACCACTTTCCGTGTCCAGATCTACAGGTACTTTGAACAGCTTCCTCTATGTTTCCCAAAAGTAGAGTAAGAGCTATAAAATAGCCTGGTTTATAGTACCCCTGTTGTCTCATTCTCTTCTTATATCTTATAAGAGATATAAGAAGCTAATATTTCTTATACTGTATCTTCCAGTTAGAGTAGAGTTGCACATGAGAGGAAAAACTTGAAGTAGATTATTTGGGTTCCTGAAGTCATTGTAGATAGCGATATGAAACTGCGTCCAACCCTTCCCAAACTGATTCTTTTCTCCCTTGAAATATTTGCCATGTGTCTGTTCTGCTACTTGCATACCCCACTAAGCAATACATCACACTTCCATGCAAAGATTCTTAATCCTGCTGGTAATCATAGTCTCATCTCGCTTTGATGCTTTTGGAACACATTAGTATATATTGGGTTGTTGAAGTGTATTGGACTAAGTATACTGGGCACAAATCAGCACAGCTTACTCATTCTGGACATGCAAAGTCTTATGTAATAATATTACAGAAGAAGTACTAATGTCATTATGGGAATGGCACTCAATAAATAATTTCTAGAGCCAGTTTTGAAAAGCTGGGACCCTAAGACATCTCACTTAAATTAGTAAATGAGTCTATGAGAATGTTCTTACTTGAATTCTGTCTAAACTATCCACAATGTTTACTCTTAACAGAGCGTCCAGCACCAGAACTCTGTTGGGTCAACGTGAAAAGTAAAGTAATTATTTACCTAGTTGATGGGCACATTTGTCAGGGAGAATTTGAAGGTATTCAATTCTGCATGAATGGCCTCACTTCTGCCATCATGCAGGTAGTTTCCCAAATGTACTTACCACTTGGTATTGTTTGGCCATGGATCTTGTCAGCCCAGCCTGCACAGTACTTTAATGTTTTTATGCTGATATCTAAATCCATCATGTATGCTTGGGGGAATACTTTCCCAGCATTCATTGATTCCATTGTCTGAAAAATAGGTAGTAATACCAAAGTATAAACATTCAATAATAAAATTACATCAAGAATATACAGTCAATGGTTTTAGTAATTATGTACTAGAGTTTTAGAAATATAAGGATTCTTAAATCAAATGTTCCTTTGAAAGAAACTTAAGAAAGAATTAAATGACTTGTTTGTGGTCACATAACAAGATCCTGATGAGAGAAGTAGTGACATTCTGATTGCCGGATCCCACTAATCTTTCTGTCCGATTCTAAGTACCTCTGGCTAAGCGTGTCTAAGAGCCGGTTACATAAGTACACTGCTGCGAAAATGATTCTCAGTCTCCACATCCTATCAGAGTTCCAACAAGCTTTCACTTGTCATCTGACTGTAGCAACAATTCAGGGTCTGCAACTATGCACAATGTCACTATCGCCATCCTATTCCTCTCATGTATAAACGGTCTGCTCGTACAATTGTAATACCCATACCTGTGTGTTCACACAATTGCAACACCTCCACAGCAAAGAATTTAACTATTAACCCCTTGTGTGGGAAATATTATCATAAGTATTTCATTAATCCCTCCTCTCAGAGCTCAATGACCACCATGGAAGAGAAGGCAGAGAAAGTATAAGAGCCAGAGAAGATGGAGGACAAGGACCTCTAAAACAGCTAAAACCTCTAAACGAGGTACACATGATCTCATAGAGACTGAAACAAGCATGGGGCCTGATGGATGTGCACCATGTCCTGGTCAGATATATTAAAGCTTTTAGCTTCTCATTTCATGGGATCCCTTGACTGTGAGAACAAGTGAGTCTCTGATTCTTCATGCCTGTTCTTGGGGCTCCGTTCCTTCTGTTTGTCCGCTGTGTTCAACTTCAATATGATGGTTTTTACTTTACCTAATTATATTTTATTTTGTCATGCTTGGTTGTTATGTTATCTCTTAGAAGCCTGTTCTTCTCTAATGAGAGACTGCAAGCAGTGGGTGGATCCACATGGTGGGGGCAAGGAACTGGGAGCAATAGAGGGAGGGAAATAAAGTCAGGATATATTGTATGAGAAAAGAATTATTTTTATAAAAGGAAAAATAAAAGATTATGAAGTTCCACATTCTTATCTTAGCAGTATCTTTTCCTCGCCCTTTTTTACAGATTTTAAAGGATGCTTTGATATCATACAATACAAAGGATGCTTTGACTGGCTGTCACCTGGCAAGATGCACAGGTTTGATATTGTCAACTATCTTAACTCAAATGTCACTTTATATCTATTCTTCTATCCCTTTGGCTCTCAGGTTGACAGAGGAAGTTAAGACTTTTCACTCTGCAATTAGACAAATGAAAAAACATAAGATTTGGGAATATTCAGTTAGTATATATCTAAAACAGAGCTATGAAATCTATTTTGGCATGTTTCGAACAATGCAGAATCTTAAAGGAATAAGTGATTTTTAGTAATTGCTGAATTGCTAATATTTTAATAAAATTAAGACTTGAATCTTGTTGTCACTTAAGATTCTAAAGCTAATAATATTTACTGTGAATTGTAACCTGTGTAACACTTTGTTTTCAATTGACTTTGCTAAAATTCAAAGCTGAAAAAACAAGGAAATATACCCTCCATCCATATTCTATACTGATTTATCTAACTATTGAAATTGAAAAATATAGGCCCTGAGAGCATAAAAAGATTTAATGAGTATAGCAAAGCTGGGTTCTGAACTCTAAGAAGTTCTAGAGAAAAGGGAGAAGCAAGTTTGTCAGTCTGGCTCTCTATCAGAATGACCATCCAGTTGGAACGCTGAATGCTCCCAGGAGCCTCCCCACTGCCTCCCTTTGGTGTAGGTTGATACTCACGGCCAGCAGCAGACGGTCCCTTTCCATTAAGTCAGCCAGCTTGTTCAGCAGCCGCCCCCTCTCTGAAGCATCCATGGTGCGCCATGGGGAGCCAATCTGAAAAGCCTGTCGTGCAGCCTTCACGGCTTTGTCCACATCTGCCTGGAAGTTACAGAACATTCATTTCAGGATGTTCAAAACTCTAGACTGGCAAGCAAAACGTCACAACTTAATAAACTAGAGCACAGTCCTCAGAGACAGATGCTAGTCTACATTAGCCCAGGGTCCAGAACATTACGCACATGCTGCACCATAATATGATAGAATGATTTCTCTTCAGTAATATGTCAAGTAAGCTCCATATTCTTATCAAATAGTTAAACTCTAGAAGAGAAGTGCTGTTTTAATAGCTGTTACTTTATCCTATAGTAATAGGACACAGTGTTTGTTTTATATGAGAAAATGTTCTAGTTAATTTAAATACTTTATCTCATTTGATTCAGAAAACGCTGTGATAACTCATTTTACAGATGAAGAAATTAAAGCAAAAAGCAAAAGGTTATCCCAAGACAAACAGAGTGGCTATAAACCATGTAACCTTATCACGACTCCATATCTGGCACTTAGACCATCATGTTTACAATCTTTCATAGCCTCTCATAACAGCGCCACCACCTGGGTGACAGTTGTGTTAATTTATGAGCTGGGTTCATCATTTCACATTCAAACCTAAGCACTATGTGTATGGTAAGCCCCTATTTCCCAGCTGCATGCAAAGTAATTCACTCTAGTCCCTAAATAAGCAGAGGACAGTCTTTTATTAATAAGGTACTGCTTATAGCCTCATTAATTGAAGCAAAATGGAGTAATAGAATAAAATCACACCCGCACTGTTTAGCTTTTTTGTTTTCACTCATGTACTTTAATCACCGCCGCATTTTTCCTTTAGTTTCCTCTTTTAAATCTCCTGAGCCATGTCCCTTCCAGACTTTGCCATGGTCACTCCTGTCCTCTGTAGACCCCTCTTCACACTTCTCGCCTCTTTCCAGTCCACCTGCTGAAAGTGTCACTGCCTTTTCCATTCCTACTTCGTGTGCTTTTTTAACTTCACCAGATCAACTGCAAATAGCATGCACATAAGGACTATTGCACAGCTTTTTGTCTACAGGACTCACCAGTACAGGGGACACCATAAATCAAGATCATCAAAAAAACAGTAGCCTTGACTTGTTGTTGTAATGCACCTTGCGAAGGAGAATAAAGTGGGTTTTAAACCACACATCTTAAAGGAGTGTGACCACAGTTCTGTATGGATCCCTTTGCTCAGTGTTCCATCATTGGCCTCTGTTTAATAATAACTCTCTTGAGCTTCCTGGCCTCTCTGAGCAATGGAGTGAAGTGACTTTAAGACACCATGTTACCATGCATGAAAAAAAAAAAAACCTGCCTACAGAAAACTGTTATAAGTAAATTTATCCTTCTGGTTTTATTATTTGGGTTATGGCTTTCCTTTTCTCAAACCAGATGTTTAATCTTGCAGGACCAGAAATATACTAAAGACACTGAGTTTTTATTTTAAAAAATGGATTCTGAGTTCTTCATTTTAATTTTGAGGCATCCAAATATACATCCACCATATAGCTTTCTATCGGTTGGCTAACGATAGGACAGTGAGGTATAGAGTTTGTTCTGAAATAGTCATTAGATGGGAAGAACCTAGACCTGAACATCATGCTATTATATTAAACACAGGCCTCATGCTAGCTTCAGCACCACATATAAAAAATTAGTATGATACAGAGAAGATTTTCATGACTCCTGCACAAGGATGACAGGTAAATTTGTGAAGTATTCCATATTTTTAGAAAGCCAAGAGAAAGCAAACAATCAGGCGAAGGAAACTGTTTGAGACTGGATAATGGAAATAGAAGCAGTAAAGAAAACACAGATTGAGGGAATTCTGGGAATGGAAAATCTCGGTAAACACAGGCCTTCCTTAGTATGCTAGAAGAACTGTTCCCCAAGTCATTGAAAAGATAATCTAAAGTCATAAATGCTAAGCTTATGTAGTATTTATATTGCTCCTCCGTACTGAGTACAAATGCTAGTGAAGTAAGAGACAAACTGTACTGTTTCGAGAATAGTGGCCAAATTTTTCTGCACACTCAGTGTGTACACAGCTGTAGCAGGCCTCATCCCATCATCTATGTCAGCAGCTACACATTTCAGGTCCCAGGATTGAATGGACCAAATTAGAATCTGAGGGTGCTGATGGTCCACTCTATTCTAAACTGGACTGTATTGTGCCACAACTCGTTTGAAGTTCACTTATTTTATCTTTAAACTCACAGGTGTCTCACATTTTCTATGTGGCAGACATGTCAAATGTGCACAAGATGAGGTTAACTGTGGTCCTAGAGGACAAGCCAACATGAAAATGATTACAGCATCCTAGACCATTCCAGTACAACCTTTTAGCTTCTCTACCTTCTTTCAAAAAGGCCTTTTCTTTTGCAGCTTATAAACAACCTCCCATTCACTCTCTCCACTTCCCACTTTCTCTTTAATGCTACTAGGTTAATTATCATGTAATTTATCTATCACATTCTTGTGCGTGTTTGCAACTGCTGGCTTTGCCCACAATCCTAAGAACAAAGAGCAAAGTTCTCTAGTTTTCAAGGTCCAATATTTTCTGGAAGGACTTCCTGTTCACATTTCTCCTACTCTAGCTCTTCCCACCTTTGCTCCTGAAATTCCTTTTGCATAGAGAAGGTCCTATGAGCAAGCCCATTTACTTCCAAAGTCTTACACATTTTTCAAGGCCTGCTGTAATATAACAACTTACCTCAACAGTCACCAGACACCCAGCTCAATAGCCGATCATAATAAAGACCCAACTAAGCTACAAGAAGGAAGGCAAGTTCTTTATCACCCCAGATACTATTATACTTAAGTATCGTGGACCCTGCTTTAGTGATAAGGAAGCAAACCTTACCTTATTCTAGTGACCTTTCCTTATGCTAGTGAAACACAGCAGAACTAGAACCAATATTTTATTCTACATCTGACCTCCACATTCAATTTTCTCAGCAAGGATGTTCAATAGCACTGCTTTGTGAAATAGTCACTGCTGTTAAGTCACTCCACATTGTACAGAGCAGTGGTTTTTAAGCCTGTGGGTTACCCTGTGAGAGTGCATTTAATGAGAAGCTTTTGTCTCCATTTTGACAAAAATTTTGAGGGAGAAAAATGACTACAGCCTCTAGGTGGACCAAGGAACTCCACCATATACTAGCGCAGTCTGAGAAGTAACATACTCTTGGGGATAGAAAGCAAGCCATCTTGTACATTTACTAGGGAGAATTGAAAGTGTGTAGCCAAGTAGGCATATTCTAATCAAATCAAGGTAATCACAGAAAGAACTTAACAGGCACCCAGAAAATGGTGCAACTCCCTTGCCTGGATCAAAAAAATTGATGGACAGCTTAGACTGCAACGCATGGCCTCTAAACACACTATTGTCTGATACCCAGTGTGTGTGTGTCAGGTACCAAGGACTCCTTGGTGGCTGGGCGCCTGCTATCGTCCAGCCTACTGGGCAACCGGCCCATATACATGCTCACCTATCTGAACTGCTCTTTTCTGTTCTAGACCCAGTTTGGCCTTTGATCTTGCAGTTGAGCTTTGCAGCTTCTCTATTCCCCCTGACTCCAGCCACTTCCCCCCACTCCTCCGCAGCTCTGCCCAGGCATGGATTCCTTATCATTACAAGTTCTTTCTAAACCACTTCTGAAGCCTCTGAACCCTCCTGCAGACTCTTTAACTTGTATTAATTAAGTAATCCATATATGCATATACAGCGGTCCAAATATGTTTACTATGTGATATGTGGTATGAGAATTAATGTTAGTGATTAATCCTGGAAGAAAGAATTCACATTCTCCTCAAGTAGACCGCTAAGGTGGGTGACTTTTATACCCGATTGCTCTCATTTGAATGGCTTAATCTTGTGAATTTATTGCTATTCAATACAATTAGACATTATGGAAAGATACAAATATATTCATCTGTGCTTGGATATGACACATAAGCCTTGTATGGCTTATTCTTATTGATCTTTATACAACAAATAATACTGTAAATAATTCTTTTCCATTACGTGACAAACATTTTTTTTTGTTCCTTTGCTGTTCTTTTTTTTT
>PVIU01023205.1:0-27880 GCA_004026605.1 Ondatra zibethicus | reverse complement strand
ATCTCCGTACCACAGACACCGGACAAGGGCAGAGAGACCAGCCAGCCAGCTGGGGTGACATCACCGAGCCGCTGCCAGCGCCCCGTCTTCTCAGGTCCCCCCCAAAGACGACGCCCACAAATAAGCCGGAAGCAGTCTTGAGAATCCACCGCCCCAATTCCTTCAACCTGTGGTGCCTAATCACTCTGGCTTTTTTTTTATTATCAAAAGAGTTGGGAATGTAGTATCTGGCCTCTTATTGGCCATGCCCACTCCCAGCTTCCAGCCTCTGACCCTAACTCTCTGCCTCTCTTCCTCTTCCGCTCTCACGGGAGCAGCAGCTGCTTCTCTTCCCTCTCCCCCCCTTCCCTCTATCTCCCTGTCTCTCTCTATCTCTTTATCTTCTCTCTCTCCTTTTTCCTCCATCACCCATCTAATAAATGTTTAACTCTACATAGTGCGCCTACCCAGCTCTCTTTGGTCCGTCCGTACCGCTGCACAGCCCATATGGGGACCCGGAGACTAGCCGCGTGGCCGCCTGCCCGCCACAGAGACCACGTGGTCTGGGGACCTGCAGCAAGCTGAAGCAAGCTGCTGGGTCACCCCTTCTTTTAAAAAAACACAACACTCACTATGCAGTGCAAGCTGCTGATTGAGCTCAGCATCCTCACGCAGCCTTCAAAGTACTGCGTTTGCTTCAAAGAACTGCAAGTTTGCTGCCCTGCTCAACAAAATATTAAGTATTCATCACATCTTTTGATTGATAAAATATTATGCAGTCAGATGTCAAAAGATATTTTTACTTTGTATGTGGGTATGTGTTTCCTATGTTTTATGTTTTAGTTTACCTTGACCAAAAGCAGGTTGAGGAGGAAAGGGCTTATTTGGACTGGTTATATAGTCTGTCTTCAAGGGAAACCAGAAGCTCAGTGTTGAGCCTGGAGGCAGAAACTGCACTAGAGACCATGGGAGAATGCGACTTACTGGCTTGCTCTCTGCCTGCTCAGCCACCTTTCTTATTTTAGGCCAAGCCAAACTGCCCAGGGATGGCACCTCCCACAGTGGCCTGGGCCCTCCTGCATCAACTAGCAGTCAAAAAAAATACCAGGAAGGTATACACTGTCCAATCTGATGGAAGCAATACCTCAATTAAGAGTAAAACTTGAGAGAGGAGTATTGGAGGAGGAAGCTAGTTTGTTCCCGGCTGCTCAGTCCCGAAATAATCACACAGAAACTATATTATTTGCAATACTGTTTGGCCAATAGCTTAAGCGCATTTCTAGCTAGGTCTTACTTCTAGAATTAACCCATCTCCATTAATCTGTGCATCACCACAAGGCTGTGGCTTACAGGCAAAGTTTCGGCATGTCTGTCTCTGGCAGAGGCTCTGGCTCCATGGCTTCTCCTTGACTCCACCTTCTTTCTCCCAGCATTCAGGTTAGTTTTTCCCGCCTACCTCTGTTCTGCCCTGCTCTGCCATAGGCTCAAAGCAGTTCCTTTATTCATTAACCAATAAAAGCAACACATAGACAGAAAGAACTCCCACACCAGGGGAGGGGGGAGTAATTCTTCCAGCAGGGTGTGGTGGCACACACCTTTAATTCTAGCCCTTGGAGGTGAGGCAGGTAGATCTCTGAGTTCAAGGCCAGCCAGGTCTACAGAGTGAGCTCCAGGACAGCCAGGGCTACACTGAGAAACCCTGTCTCAAAGAGCCAAAGAGTTCCTCTTCCCAAGTGTGTCTTTGTGTCAAGGTGACAAAAAAACTAACCAGCAAAGTGTGTGTGTGTGTTGTTTGTGTGTGGGAGAATGTACACACCATGGCATGTACGTGGAAATCTGTAACAACTTTTGAGAATGTCCGCTCTCTCCATCCATCTTGTGGACAGGGGCCTAGTGTGCATCAGTGCCTTGAACCTTTACCTGCTGAGCAACCTTGCCAACCCTGTGGAGACACTTCGCTGGAGTGGAAATGATAAAAACAGTGTAAAAGAAACAAGACAGGACCCAAATGTGAGCAAATCATTTTGGAAGACTGAAGCTGCACAGTACGGGACTCTTGCTGTACAGTCCAGGAAAAATCACATGGATCAGGCTTACACGGAATATGCTTAACGAATACAAGTACTGTTATACCTGTCATTTGATTAAGCACACATGATCAATGGTGGCGGTACCAAGAGGTCAGAACATTCGTTGAGTGGCAATGTAGTAATAGGTGATGTATTACAGGTATTTAGACTGATATGGGGTAACCTTGTACAAGGAAGAACTGACTCATCCACTATTAACTTCAAAAAACAGCTTAGTTTCTGAATCCAGAATCTAATTTTGCTTTATATGTAAGTTCAAAAAATGTTCTTTGTACATGTTTATATGTATTACAATATTTTCTGAGAAGTGAAACTGTAATGGAAAAATTAAAAATGCTGCAGGATCCCCGGTGGCAGTAGGCAGCAGAAATGCTGTAGGTCCCCAAGTGGTGGTAGCGGGCCATGTGGCAGCAGGCAGCGGGCCCTGAGAGCAGCCAGTCCCAGGCAGAGAAGGCTTCTGGTCCTCGAGCGGTGGCTGGTCCCAGGCAGGGAGACACGTGGCGGGCAGGCAAGGACAGATACATGGATAGGCACGCCATGTAGAGTAAGGTTGGATATTTATTCTGGGAGGGGGGGGTTATGGAGGGGAAAGGGGGAAGGGGAGAAGAGCTGAGAGTGAGAGAAAGAAAGTGAGAGAAGAGAGAAGAAAGAGACAGAAGTGGGGGAAGGGGAGAAGTGGGGAGAGAGGCAGAAGCTGCCTCTCCAAGAGGAAGACAGAAAAAGAGAGAGAGCTCAGGCCGGAAGCTGAAGATCAGTCTGCCTCAGCGGATGGGGGAGGGAGTGGGTGTGGCTTGTCTCTTAAAGAGACAGAACAATCATTACAGAAACTAGTGTACAAATCTCTTATTTGAGAGAGAGAGTTGCTCAACACCAAGTCTTACTTATCCAGCAGCTGCAACTGTTCATAACCCATTTAGCAGTGTAGGAGGCAGCCATGATAAGCTAAATAGGAACAGATCACCCAAAGGAAGTTCTTTATTTCCAACCATCATCACCTGCCAGAGTAGAAGGTTCTAAACACATGAAAATGGAGCTAAACTCAGCTAAACTCAGCTTCCTAGTCTTGTATCTCAGAAGGCGTGAATATCAGTAATTTACCCTGAAGCAATACCTGGTTGCAGGAAGGACCATAAACTATAATTACCTGAGCACCACTCAAGAACAGACCATCCAAAGGAAATTCCTAACATTCCAACCGCTGTAGATAGGATCACCTGCCAGCACACACTCACCAGGACACCCCTAGACAAATGTCAACTAATCAGGGGTCCTGAACCTCAGAAAGCCCTCACCCTGCACCTTTACTACTATAAAAACCCAACTGTAACTGAGCTCAGGGCTCTCCGTTTATTCCAATACGTTGGACATGCAGAGAGACTGAGTTTGCAAACTTGCATAAAATAAAGGCTCTTTATTTTTACATACAGGACTCAATCTCCTTGTTGGCTTTTGGGGGACCTCGTGGATTTGGGCATAACAGCAGCAGAACCAGGCTTAGTTGATTTGAGGTTATTTTAAAAAATCATGGCTCCGCCAGTAGCAGTGTAAAAAAGAGAAAAGTTCAGGGTGAAAAGTTTCTGTGCCCCGATTAACCTCTCTGCCAATGTAATAATCCAAATCAGATCAAATAAACCGAATAAGAAAAAGCCCAGGTTTAATGGATACCAATGCTCCCAGGTGGCCTTCCAGACCCCAAGAGAGGAAAACCACCTGTTTGTTCTCTGGGGGGCAGTTTAAATAGCCTGTGGGAGTGGTCCTGAGCATCTCTGGGGAGAGGTTTTCGGTTGGCAGGATTTCTCAGAGGTGGAGTCTGGATTGAGGCAGCTCCCAGGGGAGGGGGGCTTGGGATGGAACTTCCAAACATTCCAGACTCTTTGAATATATGGATGCCAGGGTTGAGGTGATGCCTCTACCCAAACACAGGCTCTCTTTCTTCCTCTTTCCAAAGTGGTCCCTGGGTCTGAGGGTGGCTTCAGTGGCTGAGAACAAAAGCTTCACTTGTTTGGTGTGAGGCTGTGCTTGGTTCCTGGTTATGCAAAATAAATGCAAATAAACAAACTAGGCCAGGGGTAGTGGCTAGCACCTGCCTGTAATCCCAACCTTTAGGAAGCCAGGGAAGGAGGATTGCTGAGAGTTTCAGGCCAGCTTGGGCTGCATAAGGAAACCATGTGTAGGGACACTTGAGTCCCCTCAAAACACCCTAAGACCAATTTCTCAGCACAAAGGGGATTTATATGCCCCAGAGAGACCAAGGGCAGGAATAAGAGAGAAAAAGAAGAAATAGAAGGTGAACAAGTGGGGTGGGGTGGGGGAGAGAATTTGCCCTGGAGTGGGACAAAGGACTGCCTCTGGATAGGGAGGACATAGATGTGGCTCACAGAAAAATGGCAGCCTATAATGGTAAAAGGGAACATCCCCCCTTATCCCCCCCTCCCGTCACCGGTGTTATGATGAGGCATTTAATTTTGATTTGGCATGTTAATTAGGGTGGCCACAGGGGGCTTTTGATTGCTGGACTTCAATAGTTTGGTAACCGGACCTTGGTAGTCAGCCTCAGGAGAAGGAAATGGCCAAATAAGGGACTAGCTTCAGAAAGGCAATCTAGTAGTTTTTCTAGCAAGGCAGAGGGTGTAATCATCTCCCCAAAGCTATAGGAATTATTCACTGTCGGCCTCATCAGACCGACAGTTCCATTATTTCCAAGGCCCAAACCTACCTAAGTCACCTCAGGGGGTTCAGACAGACAGACACTCTCGCAGACACCCCCTGACACCCAGCAAATTCTGTCCTACCTACATCAACTCTTTCATCCTAATAACAAAGCTCTGCTTCATTTTGTTAGGGCTCACCTCCCACCCACCCCTGAGGATTTAAAGTTCCTAAAAACTATCACTGCCTCTTGTCAAATCTGTCAAAAGTCTGATCCCAATACTAATACCGTAGTTTTCCTTTCCCCACCCACCAGGCCAGGGGCTCCCCTCCAGGAACTGACTGGCAGCTGGATTTCATCCACATGCCCACGGTCAGAAGAGTTAAATATCTTCTGGTCTTGGTGGATACAATGTCTGGGTGGATTGAGTTTCCCACCACTAATAAGGGGGCCCAAACAGTTTCTGATGTTCTTCTCCGAGAAATCGTCCCCCGGTTTGGAATCCCAACCTCTCTTCAGTCAGATAATGGCCCTGAGTTCACTTCTCAGATTTCCCAAAACTTGTCTAAGGCTCTTAACATCCCTTGGCATTTTCATATCCCATACCATCCTCAGTCTTCAGGAAAAGTAGAACGAGCTAACCGTTCCCTAAAAAATGTTCTTATTAAAATGTCACAGGAACTTCACCTTGACTGGGTAAAACTTTTGCCTCTGGCCCTCCTCAGGCTTAGGGCTCTCCCCAAAAGCCCCCTTTTCATCTCGCCCTTTGAACTCATGTTGAAAGACCCTCAGAGTGGTCTTGTCACTGAGGAGCCCCCAACTCAATAACCAGGCCGTCAGATGCAAAAGCACGAGGTTTAATTCACGATTCACGTTTGCACAAGCAGGTGCCCAGCTTCGGGATAGCTAAGCACCCCGAGTATCCATGCAAGCAAGTTTTTATAGACAAAATCACAAGTTTTACATAAATTATAATATGGGGTACGGGTACAATTGGGATTGTTCTAGATATTCAACCCAGAACGAAATTAACATAGTTCAGCCTATTCCCAGAAAAACCTTGAATAGTGACATCCTGCCTGTTCCATCTTGACTGTTCCATCGTGACTCAGTTTACAGTCTGGTAATCATTCACTATGACCGGTTCTGATAATCATCTGTTTAGAAGAATGTGACCGGTCCTGATAATTGCTAGCCTTCCTGCCCAGGACTGTGACCGGTTCTGATAATTGCTAGCCCTCCTGCCCTGTTGGCAGGGAGCGGGGAGGAAGAATCTGCTGGAGTGCAACCGTCAAACCCAACTCATCCAGTTCGTTATGAAAAATCGGTTGGGGTCTTTCAATGTATGGGCGACCAGTTTTAACCCAGGCCTCTCACCTAAAACCTCTCCGCTTCCTGATCACCTGCTCACTCCCCTGTTATCTCATCTACGCTCCCTATTATGGGATTTCACCGACCACTCATTACCTCAACCATGTACTAACTCATGCCCACCACCGATTAAAATAGGGAATTAGGTATTATTTTCTCCCCCAGACCAACATCCCTCACCCCTTTCCCCTAAATGGCAGGGACCCCTTAAAGTAATTCTTACAATTCCTACAGCTGCCAAGATCGAAGGACTCCCTCATTGGATTCACCTGTCACATCTTAAACCCTTCACCCCTCCAGCTCAAGACACCCTCTCATATACAGTAACTCAGACAGGGCCCTGTTCCTTTAAGTTCCAATGGACACCAGGATCAGCCACTCTTTCTCCAGTCCCAGGAAAATAAGTGTCTCATCCTTACTCAACTCTCATGTGCTCTCCCTTCTCTTCTGTCTCCGATATACTTTCAATGTCATGCTTAATTTCCAGTGGACCACTCAGCTGCTATTACAGAGCCAGAGGTACAAGGACTGTCAGAAGCCCAGGCAGTAAGAAACAATAATGAGTTTGTAACCTCAAACTCCAAACTTACAAAACAAACTTTAACATAACAGATATCACTGACTGCAGCAATGTCTCCTGGATGTTAAGGTAATGCCGTAATACAAAAAACTTATTTCTTTTCAAGTATTTCTTATGTAAGCTCCAGGACGCCAATTTGACCTACTTAAATGGACCAGGCTCGCCCAAAATAAGTATCATTTAATTCTTTTCTTGTCATTCTTGGTATCGGGAACCCCTAAACTCCCTCCCCCTCTATCTTCCATCTGGGGAGTCTCCTCTATTAATCACTAAGACATAAAATTTTTTATTTCCTCCCAAACATAATTTTTGTCTTTCTAGCACCTTGCGAGGTCCAAGCTGCCAGCCGACTCAGCTTCAGAACCCAGAAAATACAGCTGTAATCAACCACCCCAGGATGTGACCAAACACCCCAACTCCTTGGCGCCCACAAAGTCAGCTTGAAGAAGTCATGAGATACCTGATGACACCCCATTTCCACCCATTAAGATCTTCAAATCCCCCAAATTTTTTATAATAAACCAAAGGGTGAAATGTAATCATCCAGCCACCTGTAAGGCTGCACCCCTGGGTCTCAAAGGCATGACCCACGTGCGAGTATGCATGGCTACCCCCACCCCTGTGCGCATGTGCAAGGTATGGGTTGCCCACCATCTGTGTCACCAGCGTCTGACATACCTACGCAACCCACCCCTGTGCATGTGCTAGGCGTGGGTCACCCGCCACCTGCGTTACTAGCGTCTGACTTACGTACTCACACAACCCACCCCTGTGCGCATGTGCAAGGCAGCCTTTAAAAGCCAGATGCGCCATTCCCCCCCTCTTCTTCCTCTCCCCTCACGTTTTTCTCGGCCCCTTGAGTACGTCTTTTCTAATAAACTCTTGCGTGGGTTCGTTTGTGTCTCATGCTTTCTTTCCACCCGCGGCAAAAGAACAACAGAGGGAATGGGGGAAGGGCAAGGCCTGCAAGAGCCATGTTTGCCTTGTTTAGGCTAGCTGGAGTCCCTTTGCCTTTTCTCAAAAGAAACAAACATAAATTAATACAAAAATTCTGACCCTAGGCTAGCATCTAGAAACCACTCCTGTGCTTGCTAGAAGAAACCCACCACAGACCCATAGATCAGAATCTACATTTGATTAATTTATTTGAAACCACAATTAATAAAGTAATAGTTTACTGTGTTCTGAGAACAGGTCTCATACAGCCTAGACTGGCCATAAAGTCAATGTACAGAGGAGGAGGATTTGGAATTCTTATCCTCTTGCCTACACTCCCAAGCCCTAGGATGACAGGCATGCTCCACCACCCCTGCTTTAAGGGGTGCTGAGGATGGAACTCAGGGCCTAGTGCATGCTAGACACTCTACCAAATGGCTATATCCCCAGCTTCCAGAAGCCAGGTGTAACAAGATCCACCAGTGATTTGTAGGCACATACAGATGTGACTTGTACGCACATACAGATGTAAGCAGCAAACAGCAACTAGATGAGAACTAGCATCTAATTACCGAGAGACAGAGAAACAGAGAGAGAGAGGGACAGAGAAAAAGAGAGAGTCAGGGAGAGACAGACAGCTGCCTCCTCAGAGAAATGGCAGAAAGGAAGAGAGCAGGAGTGGGTGGAACTTGTCTACTAAAAGGACATGTAGGCATGATGCAGGGCTCAGAGAGTGACACATTGTACCAGGTTCCCGAGGGGCAGGGACAAGGCGTATCTTGATGCTAACAGAGAGTAATACATATCCATAGTGTACAATGATTGTTCCACAGCATGTCCCATTTTTTCTAATTAAAAAGTAAGGTTTTAACTTTAGCATAGTAAAATTATATACAACAGAATAGTTATTAGGTAAGAATTACAGTTACAACATGTAGTCCATTTGTATTTGGCAAAATTAGGAAAAATACTCTATTATCTATCTTATCTTGGTGAGTCTAAAGTTTTACATCTAACTTACCTTTTTATTATAACTAAGGAAAGCTATAATTATAACTATCTAGTCTTCCATTCCATCAGAGACCCCAGAAGGGTGAAATGCTGCCTAATGACAGGCACATGAGACTGTCTGGACAGTCACTCAAGGTTCTTCTGTGACACTGGGACATCTGCAGGGCTGCTATATCTGACAGACTTTCTTGTGAAACAGGAATTTTGAAGGACTGTCCTACTTTGTTTGGGCCAAATTTAGCAGTCACCATTCTTGTATCCTGGTTTAGTTTGGACAGTAACTGTCAGCAATTGAGACAAGGGTAGTTTCTTTGCCCGTGAGTCTAGCTTTTGTCATAAAGCAAGCAAACTCTATATGGAGTTTCTTCAATGCCTATTATCTTTTCTGAAGTAAATTGGTGCTGCTAGGAGCATACATGTCTCATTGTCATAAAAAACTTTTGTTATTAAATACATATTCTGTAGATCTTTGAGGTGTTTGAAGATGACCTGTCTACCTAAAATATATCTCTGTTTGACTTTGAAAACATACCTAACATGACTACAAGCTTGACTATTATACATGACTATTAATCTATTTATTAATTATATTTTACATTTTTAAATGAGCTGCATAAACATAATAACCTAAACAGTAGTAGAAACGTGCATACAATATAACAACTTTAAATAATTAACTTTAAATTTGAATCAATATAAAAAAATCCATGCTAATCTAAAATATTTAAGACTAGTAGTTGCTTTTTTGGTTTAAAAGTAGATTCAATAATCTACCATTTTGTCCTATTACTTCTATATCCCTCCTTTTTCTTTTCAGTCCTTGAATCTAATCTCCTTTGTTTAACTTTTTTCCTAACCATTACTAATAACAACTTGTAACCAACCCTCCTTAAATGATGACAGACATCTATAACCAATCTTTTGGGAATATGTGCCTAGTTTTCTAGACTACATCCTGTTGTTTGGGGTCACTGGCAATCTTTGGACCTGAGAAAACTTAGGATATTGATTAAGTCTTAGCTGTAGTAGCCTGTGAGGCTGGATCATCTCAGCCAGTGCCTTGAAACTGTTCTGTATGTAGAACTCTGAGGAAACTGCAATAGAGGCACTCTGATATGTTGGATCATCTGGACCATCTGTTTCTTTGGTATCTCACCTCTTTAGTCTGAAAATACATAAACTTTATATATATATGTATATATATATATCAATGTAAGTATAGACTGTGCATTGTATACAAGTCAGTCAAAGATGATTTTTTATTTTATGTTTGAGCAGGTAAAATATGCATCATATGTCTCCTGTACTTTTTCTAGGTTTATTTGTTTATGTTTGTAGGCAGGATTTTCAGGGGTCTTCCTAGATCAAACCTGATCATTTTGAACTTTGAACAAATCCACAGCCTTTGATTTCTGTGAAAATAAAAATATAACCTCTTCCCCAAAGTAATATATCTTTGGACTTTCATTTTGAAGTCAAGATATTTTTAAAATATACAGGTTGGTTTAATCCAGCAACATTTATTATCAAATTCTCTTAGCAGCTAGTACTCCTTCCTCAGCAGTCAAAAAATTCAAAGACAAAACAATAGCAAACAGTATCCCTACTCCCTGTGTATTTTCTATCTTTACCTAGCTTTTTTCTTTTATATTACTTTATGACCTTTTTAAGGACTTTATTTTGTTATTTTATTTATTTATTTATTTTAAATACCCATCACTTCCCTCCTGTCTTTCTTTCCTTTCTTCTTTCTTCCTTTTTTGTTTTTTTTTGTCTTTTTAAATATTTATTTATTTATTATGTGTACAGTATTCTGTCTCTGTGTATGCCTACAGGCCAGAAGAGGGCACCAGACCTCATTACAGATGGTTGTGAGCCCCCATGTGGTTGCTGGGAATTGAACTCAGGACCTTTGGAAGAGCAGGCAATGCTCTTAACTGCTGAGCCATCTTTCCAGCCCCCTATTTTATTATTTTAAAACTGTGTTTTTAATCTAAGACTGTATATACTCTTTCTCTTCTCTCTGCCAAGCATGTACATATTTTTAAACACTTTGTAAACTGCTTAGAGTTTTTTTCCCCCATCTGAATCTCTCTTTATTACTTATCTGTAACCTTTTTCTATTTACATGAGCAAAACCCCAAACCTGCTATGCAGTGTGCTGGTGGAGCTTGTGCTGGCAGCTTAAGCCCTCAGGAAGCAGTTGGGAGATGCCTCTCTGCACCCCTGCCTGTGTGAGAGACTGCTGGAACATGCTATTTGGCTTAGCTCATGGATACTGGCAGCTGCTGGGAGATATTTCTCTATACTGTGGCTGGCATGAGAGATACAAGACTAGGAAGCTGAGTTTGACTCCATTTTCATGTGTTTACAATCTTTTTAATGCTTTTTCAGATCTTATGTGGATCTATGCAGGAAGGTAAGCATCATTTGTAGGTAGAGTTTTTTTCCAAGAAATCATACAGAGGTTTATATTAATTACAAATGCTCAGTCAATAGCTCAGGCTTATTACTAACTAACTCTTACAATTTAAATTAACCCATTTCTATTAATCTATGTATTGCCACATGGTTCATGGGCTTTACCTGTCCTCCAACATGTCTTGTTTCCTCTGTGTTTCTTGGTGACCCTGCCCTTCTTACTCTCAATATTCTGTTTGACTGTCCCTCCTATATTTCCTGCTTGGCTACTAACCAGTAAGTTCTCTACCACCCAAAGCCTAATTTACATTCACAGTGTGCAGAAGGGTTATTCCACAGCAACAGGGAACAAGGGGAAGTACACTAAAGAGGACATGCATCACCTGTGCTCAGATTTTGAGAATAAAGAGAGTGTTATGCAAAGACAGTCCTATGCAAAACCTGTACCTACACAAGTGAGGACAGAATGTTAATTTGGCTGCAGTAAATTTTGGATCCTTGGATTTTGCAAATAGCTCTAAAGAATGTTCCTGTTGTTTTAATTCAATGCATGAAACTCTTGCAGCAAAGATACAAAGTCAGGAATCTGAAAACTGCTATCTAATGTCACTGACAGAATATGAAGGTGAATTGGCTGAAGGCTGCTGGGACAGCCATTGAGATACCATGTCTAGGTGTGTTTGTGAGGATGTTCCTGGGAGAGATTTGCATTGGAGTCCAATGACTAAATAAAAGTAACTTACCAGTGTCTTAGTTTGGGTCACCATTGCTGTGATCATCATAACCAAAAGCAAGTTGGAGTAGTAGTTTGAGTGTAATCAGCCCCCATAATCTCATAGGGAGTGTTACTATTAGGAGGTGTGACTTTGTTGGAGTGGGTATGACCTTGTTAGAAGAAGTGTGTCACTGTGGAGGTGGGCTTTGAGGTTTCTTCCATTCAGGAAGTCTCAGTTGACTTTCTGTTGTGTGCAAGGTGTGTAGGACTTACAGCTATTTCTCCAGCACCACGTCTACCTACATGCTGCCATGCTCCTCACCATGATGATAATGGACTGAACCTCTGAAACTGTAAGCAAGTCTCTGCAATTAAATGCTTTCTTTTTGTGCTGTGGTCATGGTGTCTCTTCACAGTAATGAAAGCCCTAATTAAGACAGGGAGGAAAGTGTTTACTTGACTTATGCTTCCACATCCCTGTTCATCATTGGAGGAAGTCAGGGCAGGAACTCAAGCAGGGCAGGAACTCAAGCAGGGCAGGGACTCAAGTAGGGCAGGAACTCAAGCAGAGCAGGCACCTGGAGGCAGGAACTGATGCAGAGGCTGTGAAAGAGTGTTTCTTACTGGCTTGTTCCTCCTGGCTTGCTCAACCTGCTTTCTTCTAGGACGGAGGACCACCAGCCCAGGGATGGCCCCACCCACAATGAACTGGGCTCTCCCAGATCAGTCACTAATTAAGAAAATGCCCTGCAGGCTTGCCTACAACCCTATTTTATAGAGGCATTTTCTTAATCTAGGTTCCCTCTTTTCAGATGAGCCCAGCTTGTGTCAAGCTGACATAAAACTATCTAGCACACATCAGTTTGGTGGGTACCATACAACCTACTGAAGCAGAAAGAACAAAATGGCAAGGATATGACCAGTTGAGTCTTTCTGAGATGGGACCTCCATCTTTTGTCCTTGGGTACCTGCGAGTCTTGTTATCAGAGTTGGACACAGATTAGAATTTACCCATTGCCTGGAGCTGCTCAGTCAACTTTCCAGTCTTTGATTTAGAAATAGCATAGTTTGGAACTTCTCAGTCTCTGTAACTGTGTAAGCCACTTCCTTCCTCCTAGTAAATCTATATTTATTTGTTTGTTTGTGTGTGTGCATGCGTGTGTGTGTGAATATGTACAGAAGTTGTTTCTCCTTTCACTGTGTGGGATTCTGGGATTAAACTCAAGTTGCTGGGCTTAGCAATGAGTGCCCTTATCACTGAGCCATCTCACAGTCTCCAAAATCCATATTTTGTGTATCTTTATATATTGTGTTGGTACCATTGCTTCTATGGGCAGGGTCTACAGTTAATTGTCAAAATGTTAGTCAGATAACTCATACACACTTATGCATACACACGCACACCACATGTGTACGTGCGCATGTGCATGGACACACATTCTTCTATTTCATTTCGTGCTTACCAGGAAGTCCTGATTCTCCGTGAACTCCATGAACTCATCTGAAACAGAGAAGTGACTGAGGGTGCTATTGCTTCAGCTGGGTTGTGTAAGAGTGACCACCTTCCGAGCTTAGGGCATGCGTCTGAAAACACAAGTGTGAAAAATTAGTGTCATTCACAGTTGTGTGTGCCCACAGAGTCCACATTCATGTGGGAAAATGAAAATTATGGCAGAGATGAAACTGATCTCTACCTGCCTTGGTATTAACCAGTGTTCGCCAATGAAACACTTCCCATGCTTCTCTGGAGCCCATAAAGCTAAGAAAGCACACACGCAGGGGTCAGGGTCACCCTGGAAGATGCTTACGTCACTAAGGGAAACTTTATGACAACCCTTACTGTTTCTAGCCTTTGCTTTAATTGGAAACGTTTGCTGATACCACACACATGACTTCCTAAATCTGAACTAAATCTGGAGGGCGTGAAATCAAACAAATGTTTGCAGAGTTACATTTTGCTTAGGAGCTGTAGAGTACGCTAATGTGTAACCATCTTTGGGTGAGTGACTTCGAGACCTAAAGGTGTGTTATCGGCTTTCCAACTAAATCATCTCAACCTGTTCTTTCTTATCTAGTGGAAGGTTGAACCACAGCTTGATGAGAAGGAAACTTTGTCTTTGGGGCCTCTCAGACCGCTCAGTGGTAGACGCTGTATGTGCAGACTTTGATGGCCTGGGTTCTGTCCCTAGATCAGAGGTAGTAAGAAGTAACTCTAGAGAGATGTTTTCTGACCTTCACACACCCGTACCTTGGCCTGTGAGTATTGCACACTCACACTCCACACACAATAAATAAATACAATTATTAAAAGAAAAACTGTTTTCACCTTTGACACAGAGTGCAGTCTGACACACGCGTCGGCCTAATGATGGTAGAGCCACAGCTCAGACTTACACTTCAAGGACAAACAGAACACTGTTTAGCAAAAGTTTCAAAGTACAGGGTCTAGGGACATAGCTCACTTGGTAGAGACTGTGTCTACCTTGCATGAAGCCTGGGGTTCAGTCCCCAGCACCAGGAAAATACAGGCATGGTGACACAGGCCAACACTTGGCTAGCACAGGAAGAAGGAGCAAGGCCATTCTCAGTGACCCTGCTGGCTTCTTGAGCCTCCTTAATCCCCAGGGAAAGGTGAGTGTGCTATCCGTGCATTCCCCAGCCTCACTATGCAGGACAATCAGATGCAGGACAATCAGACGTGATAGGGAGTCGAGTCAGGCAGGAACTCGGTGTATTACTGTGAGTATCAGCTTATATAGCTTAAGTGACATGTTGTGATGTGGGGTACCTCCATCCAATGGGAGGCAGCCAAACCCACACTCTGGCTGGAGGGGCGTCCACCTAATTTTTGCTGTCTCATCCTCACTCAAACTCAAACCAGGCTTTTTTCTGTCCTATAGGCCCTGAGAACCTAAGTGCTTGGATCCCATGTGTGGCTGGAGTCCGTCCTCGCTTGGATCACTGCTTCTCCCGATCGAAGCTTTCACTTTGCACCCGCACAAATTTTCTTTAGAGAGGTTTGTGGATGTTTGAATGTAATTGGCCCCAGAATCTCATAGGGAGAGGCACTAGTAGGAGGGGTGACTTTGTTGAAGTGGGTTTGGCTTTGTTGGAAGAAGTGTGTCACTGCTGTTTCTTATGCTCAGGATACTGCCCAGTGTCTCAGTTGACATCTTGTTGCCTGCAAGATGTAGGACTCTCAGCTCCAGCACGATGTCTGCCTGCATGCCATCATGCTTCCTGTCATGATGATAATGGGCTGAACCTCTGAAACTGTAATTGAGCTCTCTCAATTAAATATTTTCCTTTATAAGAATCGCCATGATCATGGTGTATCTTCACAGCAATAAAAAACTAAAGCACATTCACTTTTTTTTTTAAATCTATTTATTAGCCAGGCAATGGTGGCACACACCTTTAATCTCAGTACTCAGGAGTCAGAGGCAGGGGGATCTCTGTGAGTTTGAGGTTATCCTGGTCTACAGAATAAGTTCCAGGACAGTCAGAGCTGTTAAACAGAGAAAACCTATCTCGAGAAAACAATAAAATAAACAAACAAACACATAAATAAAATAAACATTTATTTATTGAGACAGTCTCATTTTGTACCCCAAGCTGTCCTGGAACTCATAATACAACCCAGGCTGGCTTTTAAATTGTGGCACTCTTCCTGCACAGCTTTCTAGGTGCTAGCACGACAGGCGTGAGTCACCATGCCTAGCTGTATGGTCCTACTGAAACAAAGGTAGATCACACTGCTGCTCTATCCAGCGCTTTCCATGCTTGGCATTCCTTTCCTCTAGGAGTGTGCCCAGCCTTTACCCTCATCCCCAGCCTTGGTGTCTCCTTATCTGTCCTTGAACATGCCACGCACATTCTTGCTTTACACTCTTGCTCCTCTTAGTCCGTCTGCATGGATGCTCTTTCCAGAGACATTCAAAGGCCTTGCTTCTTTTCCAACTTGGGTCCTGGGAATCCACTTCAGGTATCCTGCAAGAGCAGTATATGCTCTTACCTCTGCACCATCTCTCCAGCCACTATTGTTGATTTTGTTAGCCAAATCCACACACTGTAGCTCATGTTGTCCTGGAAATCAGTGTGTAGTCCAGGCTGACCTCAAACCTGTAGTAATCCTCCTGCCTCAGCCTTCTAAGTGCTGAGGTCACAGGCGATAACCATCAAGCATGGCTTATATTTTCTTTCTCTTATCACTTTATGGTGTTCTTCTGGGAACTAATCACAGTTGTTTTACAATAATTTGAGGGCAGTTGAAGACATTGGCATACAATGGTTTTGGTCTAAAAAGCTTAGTCACTTTTAGATGTCTTCATGCATATTTGCTTACTTAATAATTATTTTAGTTTGTATAAGTGTGCAAATCTATAAAAACACAGTTCAAAAAGTGTGCCAACAGCAGGAATTTGGAAGCTAGTGATTTTATTTATCTGTTTTTGAGAAAGGATCTCATGGGATCCAGGCTGAACACAATTCCCTGTTGGGGTGGGATGATCTGAAACTCCCTATTCTCCTGCCTGGACCTCCCAAGTTCTGGGATCCAGGCCCATGTCACCACGACCAGCTGGAGACTTTGAACTGTCATCGGATGGGGGAGTTGGATGGCTGTAATACATCCTTAGGGTTGACTGTGGGTGACTAAAAGACTTCTATCTCTGACATACCTTCTCCTGATGTCACTTGATTGACATCCCACAAATTGCCTACTATTCCAAGAATTTAGGAACTGTACAAACAATCTGCAGGAGGCTAAAATGGGATTACTGAGCCAGGACCCTTCCCACACCCTGGCAATATCTGCACCATTTCTCAGTATCTCTGAATCTTTTCTCTTTATTGATCTTTTTCATAGTTGTTTCTTTCTTTTTAAAGCTTAGTTCTAAGCATGTGAGTCTTTTTCCCTCTGCATGCCCTTGTGGTTGAAGTGACTCACGTTAGCAGATGGCTGAGGATCAGACATCTTGCTCTGCACCCTGTGCCCACAGATAAACATGTATGTACTGTCTAATTAATTAACATTGTTTCTGGATACACGTCACCCCAGGCAAACTTGCTATGTAGCCACGGATAACCCTGAACTTGAGATTCTCCTGTCTTCTGGGTGCAGGGCTCCAGGTGTTCCACTTCTGGTTTATGCAGTGCCGGGGGGCGGGGGTTCCATGTGCACTAGGCTGTCCCTGAACCACGCCACTAGCTGCTTGACAACCATTAATAATTAAATGCTTGTAAGTGAATGAAAGGTAAAAGCAGGTGTGGTAATTTGAATGAGAGTGACGCCCATAGAATTCTTGTCCCCCGTTAGCAGAACTGTTTGGGTAGAATTAGGAGGTATGGGCTTGTTGGAGTGGATGGGGCCTTGCTAGAGTAGGTGTGCCACTGGGGGTGGGCTTTGAGGTTTCAAAAGCCTGTACCAGGGCCCGCTCTCTCTCTCTCTCTCTCTCTCTCTCTGCCTGCTACTTGTGGATTAGATGTAAGTTCTCAGCTACTGCCTCAGGGTCATGCCTGCCTGCCTGCTGCCAGGTTCCCGTCATGGTGATCATGGACCAATCCTCTGAAACTATAAAGATGCCACCACTTAAATGCTTCCTTCCATAAGCTGCCTTGTCATGGGTCTCTTCATAGCAACAGAACAGTAACCAAGACAGGAGGGCAGGCACGCAGGCAGAAAGGAAGGAGGGAGGGAGGAAGGAAGGGCAATGAATGGTTGTTATTTTGTGGAGTGGACGACTTGGGGGTCACAAAGATTATGCCAGAGAGAGTATTGGGGACAAGCAATGGATGTTGACTCTCCGTGTCTGAAGGAGAAAGGTACCAGGGGCTCAGAATCAGGGTAAGGCAGGTGAATGACAATGCCATAGTGAAGACAGACACTGGAAAGAAATCCCACACTAGCTCAGAACTGAGTACAATAAAGGGTTATTTACTTAGGGGTAGACTCACAGATCACAGTCCTCTGCTCAAATGGGGAACAGCAACCAAATCCAGCAGCCGGAAGAGAGAGCAGGCGAGAGCTTTACATTGGCATTTATAGTATAAGAGGCCATACCCAAGTGGGCGGGCAACTTAAAGGCTATTGGCTGAAGGATTTCCTACAGCACCAGAGAAGTTCGAAGGAGTCAAAATAAAATTGGGAAGCCCAGCGATGTGGTCTTGGCTGCATTGCGAGTTCAAGGCCAGCTGGAGTTACTTGAGATACTGTCTCATTAAAACAAAACAAGCAAAAGCCTCCTTCAACTTATAGCTGGGATATCTGATGTATCTTCATCTCATCTTGGTTTCATAAATGTCTCACTAATAAACAATAGCGCTAATCACTGTTTTCCATATGTATTGCCCATTTGTATTATTTGTTCAGAATGGTGTGTGTCTCTTCATTGCCTGGTTCTTTCCTCCCTCCCTCCCTCCCTCCCTCCCTCCCTCTCTCCTTCCCTCCCTCCCTTTCCTTTGAGACAGCAGCCTACTATGCCCTCTGGCTGGCTGGAACTCACTGTACAGACTACACTGCTCTCACATCCTCCTGCCTGCCTCGGCTTTTCTTGTGCAGAAATCACAGACATTCATCAGGATGACTGACTTACTTGTGTATGTGTTGATTGGTTGTATTTTAAGGTTTTCTGAATTTTTTTTATTTGTTTTGAGAGAGAGAGACAGAGAGACAGAGACAATGTGCCATGCTGCAGGTGTGGAAACACTATCACATGTGGAGGTTGGAGGACACCTTTCCCCAGGGTTGCACTCAGTTCAGCAGGTTTGGTCGTGGATACCTTTAGCGGCTGAGTCATCTCACTTGCTTGATTTACAGTTATTTTGAGACAGGGTCTCATGAAGCCCAGGCTTGTTTGGAACTCAATAGATAGCTGAGGTGACCTTGAACTCCTGATACCCCCACCTCCACGTCCCAAGTGTTAAGATCACAGCCAAGCACCATCAGGCCTGGCTTTGGAGAGTATTTTTGTAGTGTCACAGAGTCTTTGAAATGTTTATCTCTGCTGATTTTCTTTTAATAATCTACCTGTAGAGTTAAGAGATCTTGACCGGGGGATAAATCCAGTGTTTGTCCCAGCATCGTTTATAAACTGCACATAATTCTGAAAGTCTTATAGAAACCACAGGAGGTAGACTCTTCAACCATAATGCTGTATGTAAGCAAAGTTTAATGACAATTAGAGAACTTAATTTGTAAATAGTGAGATAAAATGATTCAAATTGTCTGTATAGCAGTGTGCTAAGGTTGCAGCACTTATGCCTAGAAATAAACTGAAAAGAAATATTGTGAGGTATTAATAATGAGTGTATATGTGGAGATTGTATATTATTTTGATTAAATAGGCTTTTCCTGAAGAATTACTGTCTTCCCCAGTTTCTTCCATGAAGGTCTCTGTGGTAGTTTGGAAGAAAATGACCTCCAAAGGGACTGGCACTATTAGGAGGTGTGGTTTTGTTGGAGAAAGTATATCACTGTGGGTGTTAGCATTCAGGCATTGTGCTGGTCTGCTCCCTATCACCTGGCAGGATGTACTTGTCAGTACTCAGGGAAATACTTAGCCCAGGGCCCTACAACTGCCTATAGGTCACTATGTAATCTATCTACAAGGCATGCTCAAAAGGTCCCATTTAAGAAACAAGCTCCACCCATTCCTTCTTCCTTCTCTTTCACCACATCTTCTCTGAAGAGTCAGGCTGGTCTTTACCTCTCTCTCTCTCTCTTTCTTTCTCTCTCTCTGTTTCTCTCCCTGTCTCTGTCTCTCTGTCTGTCTCTTTCTTTCTGCCTCTCTCTTCTTTTCTGCCGCTCCTGTCCCCAGAGGCTGATCTTTCCCCTCCCCTTCCCCCTGTTCACATTCCTACCCTCTCAATAAAATTCCTCCATGTAAATGCTGTCTGCATGATCTCTCTCTCTTTCTCTCTCTCTCCTCCAGTGGGTACCTGCTAAGGTCCCTGTCGCACTGACTTACAACAGTGGGAGGTGGATTTTGAGGTCTTAGATTTGCTTAAACCACTCCCAGCGACTCAGATCACTTCCTGTTGCCTGTGGGTCAAGACAGAGAACTCTCAGCTCCTTCTCCAGCACCATGTCTGCCTGTGTGCTTCCTTGCTTCCCATCATGACAATAATGGACTAAACTTCTGAACTGTAAGGAAGACACCATAATTAAATGTTTTCCTTTTTAAAAGTTTCCATGGTCGTGGTGTCTCTTCATAGCAATAGAAACCCTAAGACAGAAGTTGGTACTAGGTATTTGGTTGGAGCCCCCAGCTCACCTCTGGCATGATCCCAAAAGCCCCATTCCTGTCTCTCTCTCCAAACCTCACCCACACAGAAAGTCTCTGAACAAAGGAAAAGTGCAAAAAAATCCCAGTTTGGCATTCTTGGCAGTGACTGCAGCTTACACCTCTGAAGTTACCACCCCCCCCTGCACCAAGCCTCACCTAAACTGTTCAACTTTTGATCATACTTGGGCACAAACCCAGCTCATGGTGGATTCGTTATCACTTCTCACCTACAACCTATAAAGTCTCCCTCCTTTAGTTCAGACATGTAGCTTCTCTAGCTTCAATCTCTGGGACTGGAGAACCCACCTGAGAGTTGCTTTGTTCAAATAAACCTGTTGTTATACTTTTTCAATTTGGCATTATTTGGCTTACTGCATCAACAGAGAAACCTATTATCAGGAGGCAGCCAACCCATTGCCAGGGACTGGGGTATTGTTGTGATGGGCCTGACCATGCTTTTGTTTGAAGGAATATAGATCTTGGGATTACGGATTAGAAAAGCAGTTAAACACAAAATGCTGTTTAATGAGCCAAACTAGTAGGAGCATGGAAGACAGTGGGGCTGAATGTGATCTGAACTGTGGGGGGCTGGCTCGGGATGTTTTAGAGGGGGAGAATTGTAATTCGTGGCCAAGAGTCTGTTCTCGTGTTATTTTTTGGTTAAGAAGGTGGCTGCTTTTTGCCCATGTTCAAAGAGTCTGCCTGAGGCTAAAGTGAAGAGATTTGGATCAATTTCATTGGCAGAGGAAATCTCAACACAGCCTAGTATAGACTCTGCTGTGTGGTTATTAGTGGTCATTCTTACACAGATTTATAATGAAAAAGAGCAGGAAAATGTACAATTTGAGGAGAAAAAGAGCATCAGGAAGTGGAATGGAGCTAATTCCTGTGTTCAAGGAGATTGGTAGATTAAGACGTGGAATAACAGGAGTAGTGACCTCAGGGCGTGATCCTACCCAGCTAAATTTCCAATTTGTGAAAAGGAGTTAAAGATAAACTTAGAGCTGGGTGTGGTAGTGCGTGTCTTTAATGGCAGCACTCTGAAGGCAGAGGCTGTCAGATCTCTGAGTCTGAGGCTAGCCTGGTCTACAGATCCCGTTCCAGAACAGCCAAGCTTAGGCAGTGAAGGAAAACAAAACTGGTAAAGATTTGATTAGCAAGGGGCCATGTTCCAGTTCCAGCAAGCAGCAGAACTTGGCAGCTTTGGCCACATTGTTATGGCTTTAGAGTCAGGGATAGAAGAAAGGGCTTATGGAATAGCCCTTTGTGATTAAGGAAAGTGTCTGAGGCCAGGCACGTGTCAAGGTGTCTCTTCGTGGAGGCCCGGGAAGCCTTTGTGTGAAGCTGTGAAGGTTAAGCCTGGACTATCTTAGAGACTCCATGTTGGAGATGCCAGCGTCATGGGACCTGCTAAGGAGAGCTGCTAACAGTGAGTGGAACCATCCCAAGAGAAAGAAGTATGTTGCAGGGCTGGAGAGATGGCTCAGAGGTTAAGAGCACTGGCCACACTTCCAAAGGTCCTGAGTTCAATTCCCAGCAACCACATGGTGGCTCACAACCATCTGTAATGAGATCTGGTGCCCTCTTCTGGCCTCCACACATACATGGAGGCTGAACACTGTATACATAATAAATAAATAAATCTTTAAAAAAAAAAAAGAAGTGTGTTGCAGTCAAAAAAGCAAAAAGGAGTTGGAGCTCTGAAGAGAGCTCTGACATCACACATAGAGATGCAGAGTTTGGAGTTTTGGTCTTGTTTTAGTCCAGTGTTTTCTCACTTTGCTCCTTTCCTCCTTTTTGGAATGATAATAGTTATTTTATGCAATTGTTTGTTGCAAGTATGTGATCTGGTTTTTTTTTTCATTTTGATTTTATAAGGGATTATAATTAAGAGATTGTCATGAATATCAGACACTTTGAACTGTGGACTTTTGCATAGTGGTAGACTATGGGAACTTTGAAGTTGGACCAAATGCATTTTGCATTATGATATGGCTACAAGGCTATGGGGGCCAGGGAGCAGAATTGTGGTTGGTTGAATAAAACTGTCCCCCATAGGCTCAGAGAATGGATTAAGGACTTGTGGTCTTGTTGGAGTAGATGTGACCTTGTTACAGGAAGTATGTCACTGGGGGTGGACTTTGAGGTTTCAAAAGCTTGTTGACAGAGATTTCTGTCCTGCCCAGTCCCACAACCATTCATTCCCCCTCCAAAAAAAAAAAACCCACACAGAGGCCTACATTAATTATAAACTGGTTGGTCTATTAGCTCAGGCTTCTTATTAACTCTTCTTACATCTTATATTAGTCCATAATTCTTGTCTGTGTTAGCCATATTGCTTGGTACCTTTTATCAGTGAGGCATTCTCATCTTGCTTCCTCTGTGTCTGGATGACAACTGCAGACTGAGTCTTTCCTCTTCCCAGAAGTCTCCTGTTCTCATCACCCTGCCTCTACTTCCTTCTTGGCTACTGGCCAGTCAGTGTTTTATTAAAACAATACAATATAAGTGACAGGATACAAGACTATTGTCCCACAGCAGAAGCTCAAGTCAGGCCCAGGCCCAGTGACTTTCTCTCTTCCTACTGTCTGCCAGTTCAGATGTAGAACTCTTGGCTCCTTCTCTAGCACCATGTCTGCCTGTGTACTGCCATCCTTCCCTCCATGAGGACAATGAACTAAACCTCTGAACTGTAAGCTGGCCCCAATTAAATGTTTTCCTTTATAAGAGTTGCTGTGGTAATGGTTTCTCTTCACAGCAATAAAACTCTAACTAAGGCAGAGATCATTGCCTGAGATAGACCCCCATTCTCCATCTGTATCTGTTTTGTGCAGACAATGTCATCTCTGAATACACTGGAGGTAAACCATCCAGTCAAATTTATATTAGCAAACAGCTTTAGATTTTGCTATATGCTATGAATTGAGATGACATGCTCAACTTGTAAGTCTTTTAGTATATTAAATAAGTATTTTTTTTCATTAAAATTGTTCCTAGAGTCTCCAGAAAACTTTCTTTGTTTGCAGAATACAAATGGAAACATTATGGAGTGAACATATATTATTTTTATATTCAGAAGAAAAGATAAAAGTTTTAAAAGATTTAGGAAAGAAAACAGGTGTGATTAAAAGCCCCAACTCTGAGGTAAACGTGTGTATTAGTTGCTTTTTTACCTTGCTATCACCTGCCAAGAAGTTGCTGAAAAGAGGAAGGGTTCATCTGGCTCATAGTTTGAGGTGTACAATCCACTATGGCAGGGAAGGCGTGGTGGCATGGACAGCTGGTCACATTGTCCTGAAGTCAGGAAGCAGAGCCAGATGATGGCTGGCGTCCAGCTCCATTCTAGCTCTGTCCAGTCAGGACCCCAAGGAATGGCATCCAGCTCCATTCTAGCTCTGTCCAGTCAGGACCCCAAGGAATGGCATCCAGCTCCATTCCAGCTCTGTCCAGTCAGGACCCCAAGGAATGGTGCCACCACATTTATAGCAGGTCTTCCCTCTGTGTAAAACCTTCCTGGAAATGTCCTCACTGCCCCCCTGCACCCCCAGAGGTGTTATTGGATGGAGATTCTACATCTAATCAGGTTGACAGTGAAGATTAAGCATCACAATAGATGAGACAGAATTTCTTAGTCCCCTCCCGTCCCATGCACCCTCCCCAAGTCTTCTCCAGTGCTGGTATTCTAGACTTTTCTTAGTCAATTAATTTTTGCTTGACACCCATGAAAAGAAATAACCATCACAAAATCTCTGAGGACAGTAGCAACAACCTTTGGAATTCTAGTATGTGTCTAAAATTTATGTTAGCTACAGCTTCACTTCCCTGCTGGGTGACACCCCAGAGGGGCAGAATTCTGGTTATTGTACATTACTGTTTTATTTTACAATCTCAGTTAATGGAAAGACCTATTGTTACGTATTAATGCCAAACGTTTCAATGATGGCTTTTTAGAAATCAGGATGTAATTTTCCAGCTTGGTGCTCAAACATCTCACATTAATTAAAGACAAGCTCATAAGAGTGCAGTGGCTCATAGGCCTGTGCTTCTCAAATCCCTGAGACTAATGAGCCAGGGAGAGGGAGGAAGGAGGCTCTGGGAGCCTTTCAGCCACATGCTTGTCAGAGTCTTGCCAAACTCCTCTTAGGCAATACCCTGTTTCTCAGAAGACTGTGCATATAATTGCAAAAATCTGTCAGAATCATAGGATTCAAAAGCCATCAATATTTATGTCAACAAGGAAAGAGTGATGGCTGCACGACTCCTCGATCTTTCAGAGCGATGTGCTCAGAAGAGAAGAATGCAGAGGGCTGGCGGTTGCAGCTTACAGGAAAACCGAGCCCACACTGTAATTTCACCTCCTCTGTCTGGACTGAAATATTACATTTTTCATTTCATGCAGTGTCGTGAGCATAGAAAGATATTATGTAACTGGGTCTGGCTCACTGTGTAATCCTCAATAAACAGTTTCAAAAGGCCAAATGGCATTAGCAGTTTGATGTACAGGGGACCATCGCATCTTTGGGCACTGTCTGGGTGCAGTGTTGTGCAACCAACTTGGAACTGACCTGTACTCAAAATTATATTTCAGAAGGGCTTCTATTCAAACCACATGGCCACTGGTGTTCTCTTGATGACGACTATCTTAAGTGGGCTAAATAGCAAAATTGCCATTTGGACAGTTCCGTAGGTGTAATGGGAATTTCTCAGTCTTCCTCCCATTTTAGTTTTAGTTTTCCCACTAAGATTTCTGGATTACACTCAGCTGATGGCAAATGGGAAAGAGAAGTGTGGGTGTGAGGTGTGAGGGCAGTGTGTAACTGAGACGGGAATCATCTAGTTTGAGCTCCACCTAGCTCGTAGCCAACCAGGTATATAGCAGGGACCCATCTACAAACAACTACAAACCAAAACAAAAAAAAAACCACCCGACCAAACACACACACACACACACACACACAGACAGACACACACACACACACAGACACACAGACACACACACACACACACACACACACACACACACACACACACACACACACACACCCTGCAGCGGGGATGGGCAGGGAGGAAGAGAGCAAGCAGCCTTAGGTGGGAGGACCAGGCTGCTTACCTCATTCTTTGCAGACTCAGTTTCCTTTCTTGTAAACAGGCAATAACACCTACCGTTGGGTTTGCAAGGAGGTCACAGTTGACCTCCACAAAGCCTCTAGTTAAGTGTGTAGCTTCAGGCCAGGAATATTTCACCAGTTGGCTAGCTGCTTGCTTGTAACACGCGGCCAGTCTTGGCGACTAGATGTCATGGACAAGGACTGGACTCAGATTAGGGAAGTGAACTTGGTAAGAAGAACGCTAGCGTGCGCCCCGCGGATAACTGCAGCTGAGTTAGGAAACTTGGGGAGAAGAAAGTCTAAGAACCGAGGCTTGTAGGAAGGCCGGCGGCAGAGGCTCTGTCAGCGCGGCTGGCCGGCACCGCCCCGCCCCACCCAGGAGACGGGTTGGCGAGTTCCGGGCGGCGAGTCCCCGCGCCTTCCCCCTCCTCCAGCCGCCCTAGCTGCTCCAGCTGCGCGGGGAGCCCCGAAGCCGCCGCCGCCGCAGCGTGTGTGCCCGCGCCCACGCCCGCAGGTAGGAGCCGCGGGGGCCAGGCTTGCGGGACTTCCGAGCCCGCAGGGCGTCCCGACCTTGGGGCTTCGTCCTGGCCCTCTTGGAACGGACCTCAGCAGCCGCGTTCCAGGAGGTCCCCCGGGACCCCACCCCCTCCCGCCCCGTAGTCTTAATTCCTGCGATGTCTGCGCTGGCAAGAGTGGCGCACACTGTGGCCGCAGGCTAGGACCGCTGCCCGGAGTGCAGAGCTGGGTCAGCTGCTGGTGCCCTAGACCCACTTTATCCTCAAGTCCCTGAAGATCCCCGGCGAGCTCTGCAGGATGCACCCCACCCCACTTCCCCGGGCCGAGGTGCAGTGGGTCTGTACGCTCCCTCTAACTAGATCGTCTCGCGCTCCCTGAGCTCCTCAGCTCTGTGGGCTGACGGGGATGGCGATGGCACCAACATCCCGGGCCAACCAGGAAGTGCTGCATTCCAGGGGCTCAGAGTCCCGCTGAAGCACAGTCCCGGGCACAGAGCCACACAGCTGCTGCCTGGCAGCCAAAGATGTGCAGCGTTGAAGTGGAGGGACAAGCGTGACAACTAAGGGCAGGGCCTGTGTTAGGGGGTTGTTATTTTAGCTTTTACCCAAGATAATTTGAGACAGTTCTCAGGGAGTGAGGTCCTCCAAGCTGTGGGACTGTTTGTTTGAAACAAAGTTTTCTGTAGCCCAGGCTGCCCTCAAAGGCTATGTAGCAGAGGATGAGACCTTGATCCTGGTTCTCCTGCCTTCACCTCTCAAGTGCAGGGATCACTGGTCAGATTTTGCCAGGCCTTTCCCCATTACCCGGAGGCTACCTGCCACGCCTGTTTGTCCATCCCCCCCCCCCGCCCCCCATCTCAGATCACTGCCTTCTTCCTTCCTGAAGTTCAAAGTACAAGGACAATCTTAAGGACCACAGGAGTGTCACAGTTGACCATTTCTAGGTCTGTCCATGGAAAGAACAGTTCTGTTAGTTAGCCAGGCCCACCATGGCCTTCCAAGGGTCCCTGGAGACTAAACTACCCGGGAACTTCAGAGACACATCAAGCTGGGTATGTTAGTGGCACTGCTAGGCAAGGCAGAGCAGGGATCCAGTTTGAACTACTCTGTGTGACTCTTTATGCAAGCATTTCTTTCCAAAGTCAATGCTTTGGGACGCACAAGTGAATTTGTACACTCAGCCGTTTAGCTCGAATTTGTAAGCTGCCTTTAAAGGATGTATGGGGATTTTTTAAATTGTTAAGTAAGCTAGTATCTGACTTTTTATGAGCCAGTACAATTAACTTTCCAAATAAAAAGGGCGTAGTGAAGGTTTGAGGGGATGGCCTCCTTGCTGGCTTGTTTCTGGCATCACAGTGTCTGCACACACTGGTGTTAAGTTCCCTACGGGCTCACTTAGGTTTATTGATTTACCGATAAATACATGAGTAGTATATAGTTAATGTGGAATCCTACTCATTAGAAGTTTACTTAGTATGTATTTATTAATCTAAAATTATAAATGGCCTTATGTAACCCTGTATAATAAAAACATCACCGTGACAATATTCATCAACCTTTAACTTCAATGTATTTTAAAGATTTATTTTATTTTAATTTATTTAATTATTCATATTTAATTATGTGGATGTGTTTGTCCTGGTTTGGATATGTGCATTTGAGTGCTAATGCCTAAGAAGGCCAGAGAGGGTGTGGCCTAAGCTGGTGCTAAGAACTGAACTGGATCCTTTGCAAGGGCAGTATGTACCTTAACTGCTGAGCCAACTCCAGTCCCATTTCTACAGGTTTTGAAAAAGTTTTATGTTTTACTTTCATTTTGTAAAAATACACACATGACTTTGCCATCTCAACAATGTAAAGATAGATGTTTGGTTGCACTCAGTGCAGTTCAATCCCTGGGCTATCATCTCCCTCCTGTCCCCAAAACCTCCCAGCTTCCTTGCAGGGATTAAAAACAATTTAATAATGATGACTACATTGCAAGTTTCAGTTTTCCCACTGAGTGAGGTAGGATTCTTTTTTCATAGCTTTAAAGAAATACACTTGAAAAATGCTGTTTTGAGATAGGGTTTCTTGTACAACCCTGGAACTCACTGTGTGGGTGAAGATGGCCATACCTGTGCACCCGCTGAGTGCTGGGATCGCAGGCATGCACCACCATACCTGTGCACCCGCTGAGTGCTGGGATCGCAGGCATGCACCACCATACCTGTGCACCC
>PVIU01023204.1:0-27902 GCA_004026605.1 Ondatra zibethicus | reverse complement strand
GCAGTCTGAGGCGGGCAGTCTGAGGCGGGCAGTCTGAGGTGGGCAGTCTGAGGTGGGCAGTCTGAGGTGGGCAGGCAGTCTGAGGCGGGCGGCAGGCAGTCTGAGCAGTCTGGAGATGCAGTCTGAGGATTCGTAGGGAAAGGATCACCCCTTTTGGTCTGAGCATTGGTAGAGGAAAGGTCTCTCTAGTGACTGCTCTGCTTCTCTGATCTTTCAGCTTTCACCCTGATAGCTGACTCTGGGTTTTTATTATTAATACCAATTAGAATTCTTGCTCCAAGTAGTTGTGAGCAGCCTGGCCATGGGTGCTGGGGACTGAGTTCTGAACCTTTGTGAAAGCTACAAGAGCAATAAGTGTCTTAACAGCTAAGCCATCTCTCCAGCCCCTCCACACTATTTTTTTGAGACAGGGTCTCTCATTGAATCTGGAGCTCACTGATTGGCTGGGCTTGTTGGCCAAAAAAAAAAAACCTCAGAGATCTTTCTGTCTCTGTTGTCCCCAGTGTTAGGGCATTCAGGATTTTTGCACGGGTGCTGGGGATCCAAAACCAAGTGCCACACTAGCAGCAAACACTGTACCTATAGAATCATCTTCTCCCCCACGTAACATATTTTTGTTATGTGACATCACTGAACCCCGGAGACTGTTCGCTACTGCAGTATCATGTAACTGATTCCTACTAGCAACCTAACTGATTCTGCCAATTCCACTTGGAAGCACCCAAGCCTTTATTCAAGCTAAGCATCTGTCACCCTGGGCCTCTGAGTCAAGCAGAGCCTCCCCTGCCCAGATCCCTCAGCTTGAAGGTTTCCAGGTGATTGCACCTCTTTGTCGTTATCCTTGTATTCGCCTTGCAATTAACACAGTTGATTTCAGTCAAGTCAGATTCAAAATGAAATCACAAATCTTGTCATAAAGCACAAAGGCTAGGGCTGGAGAAACGGTTCAGGGATATAGAACACTGGGTGCTCTTGCACAGGGCCTGGGTTTCGTTCCCAGTGCCCACAGCATGACCCACAACTGTCTGTAACTCCAGTTTTGGTGTGTCTAATGCCTTCTCCAGCCTCCTCAAACACCAGACACATACGTGTAGGGAGGCATTCATGTGTATATATAAAATAAAAATAAGTAAATCTTTTGAAATGATTTTTGAAAAATAAATCCACTGCCGGGTGGAGGTAGCTATGCCTTTAATCCCAGCACTCAGGAGGCAGAGACAGGCAGGTCTTTGTGAGTTCGAGGCCAGCCTGATCTACAGAGCTAGTTCCAGGACAGTCTCCATACCTACAGAGAAACCCTGTCTCTAACAAAAAAAAAAAAAAAAAAAGGAAGAAAGAAAGAAAAGGAAAAAAAAGAATCCACAAAGCAAAAGCATAGTCTAGATGTTCACACATATTCCATGACCCATAAAACCCACCAGATAATCTCACGCACATGCTATCATCCCATAGAGCCCACCAGATAATCTCACGCACATGCTATCATCCCATAGAGCCCACCAGATAATCTCACGCACATGCTATCATCCCATAGAGCCCACCAGTGAATTCACTTTTCTTCAACAGCCATTCTTGGTGCCATGTCAGCCCTAGTGCAATTAGTGGGAGTCGGATTGTAGAGCAGTTCCTGTTACTCGGTAATCTAATGACTTTGGACCTATTGCTCCTTTAAGCCCCAGGGACTTTATCTCTAAAACAATAAAAAGTACAATGACAAACAAAAAGGAAACTGACACTTTCATGATTTCTGTCTGAACCGCTCTACACACAGAACAATGTGTTAGGAAATGACTTGAAATGGGAACTCTCCATGCAAATGCAGTCTGATTATAGTTTTGTTTTTTTGTTGTTGTTTTCTTTTTTAACAAATAGGGACTGGAAAGATGGCTCAGCGGTTAAGGTACTTGCTGCTCTTGTAGAGGACCAGCATTTGATTCCCAGCACCCAAAAGGTGGCTCATAAAGATCTTTAACTCCAGCTCAGGGGACCTGATGCCCCCTTCCTGTCTCCTCGGGCACCAGGTACACACACAGTGCACATACTTACATGCAGGCAAAATACTTAGAAAAATAAACAAATCTTTCAAATAAAAACAAAAACTCACGCCTCCCCCCCACCAAATATATAGCTAAAGAAGTAATATCCAAAAGGAAGTATATTTCCCAACATCTTCAGTCTTGAAAATCACGCAAGCTGGGTCTATGAGGTGTCGCTACTTGAGTGGGTAACGCTACTTGATATGCAAGTCTGGAGTCCTGAGTTCAACTCTCAGAATTGACATTTTAAAAAAAGGAGAAGGTGAAACCAAGCAAGCCCAGGGCCCATGTCAAAAGCTCTATTCAGCAACTAGCCACATAGATGTGGGAGTCTCTTCTGAGAATAGTCACATTAAGTATTTGCAGGTTCAGCAGTCCCAGCAGTACTGGGTCACTGATCAGTCTCCAATCATTCTTTTTAGTTTTTACAACTTTATTTTACTGGGGGCACCCTTACCAGGGTGCACAAGTGGAGGCCAGAGGTCTGCTTTGTGGAGTCAGTTCCTTCCTTTCACCTTCGTGGGAGTTCTGGTGATAAACCAAGGGCACCAGACTCGGAGGTCACATGCATTTTCCATGTGACCCACCCTCTTCTTGGTCAATATACACAAGCACTCACCAGTTATGATGCCTATCCCTTCTGCTGCACTCGTAAGTCAACCTCGATTCATCAGTGGAGCTGAAGCTCCTCTTACTGTTTAGACCAAACACAGAAACCGCCCTATCATCCTCGCAGTCCCTAAGGCTTCTTTGCTTGGTAAGGACGGCCCTGTCCAGATCCAGCCCGTATAGTAGCTGCAGTAGGGTTCTGACCTCTCTTCTCCGGAGCACACATTCCTACAGGAGAATCGGCTCTCGATTGAGGAGGGTGGGCCAGCCGGGCCAGCTCACAAAGGGCAGATCTGATACTCCCTCCTAAGCACCTCAGGGCCAGACCTCGGCCACCGGCTGAACCTGCCTCCCAAGTGCTTCCTTCAGCCCAGCACGTCTTCACCTTGACATCAGTGAGGCTGGCAATGTGGCTCAGCAGGTGAAGGTGCTTGCCACCGAGCCTGATGACCTGAATTCAATGCCTAGGACTTACAAGGTAGAAGGAAAGAACAGACACTTACAAGTTGTCCTCTGACCTCCAGATCTACTTGTGTGCCCACACATATAACACACACAATAAGTAAATACAAATTAAAAAAAAAAACTTGACAAGTGAATTTTTTTTTTTTTAAATTGCTAGGCCAGATCTGAAGGGGTTTCTGATGGAGTAGGTTTGGGAGACCTGGATCATAACTTCTCAGTGTCAGCAATACTGCAGTTCCTGGACTGCAATTATCTTGAAGCCCTGCACAGAGCCGTGGCTTTTGCTCATCTTTCCTCAGCTGCTCATCTGGCCTGAGCCAGGATGAAAATAAAGCTACAACACAGAAGGCTGGAAACCCCAAGGCAGAGACCTGAGCATTTTGGACTTCATTTGAGGCGCCCCTGAAGGATTTGGGCAGGCTGGACACTAGTCAGGGAAGAAACTGAGAAGTCTATGGGTCCTAGTGGTTTTGGGATACTTCATTGGTTGGCACAATTGACCTGTTTTTTCTTCCTTCAACATACGCTGATCTGGTGCTAGGTCTGAGGTGACAAAGGAGAAAGAACAGTGTGGTCCTGGCCCTTCAGAGCTGGCCTGATGATGGGAAAGGAAATATGCAAACAGTTATAACATAAATAACTGTTCTCTGAAGGGGGTATGGGTGAAGGGTAGGAAGGAACCCTGGCATCCTTCTTGGAAGAATTGGCATTTATGCCCAGCCCTGAAGGGTTTTCAAGAATCTAGAAGGTGGAGGGGTATGCTGTTGACCTCAGTCCTCTGAGTAGAAAAGTGACCACTTACATCAGATGAGCTGGGCCTGTTTCCAAGAGCCCATCAAGATTCAGCGTGTTGATTGTTGACATTTCCTCATAGAAGTTGGTTGGGGTTGGGGGTTATTGGCCCCTCACCCGAGCTTCAAGCCCCTCCTCCAAGCCAATTGTACTCAGTTCTGCCCTAATTGTAAGAGGGAGGTGTTAGAGTATATAAATTGGTAATGTTAACAGAGGGTCTTCGTCTACTCGACTGTTTCAGGAGTCATTGCTATTGAGTGAATTGCAGCTGCTGCTTCGGGGTCACCCATGTTCCTTCCAGGAACCCCTCAACAACATTCTGTAAGTAAGTCCAATACACTCATGGGTTCCCAATGTAAACCTTGGTGGAACCGTACTTTGGTTCGTTGTTGGGACCTTAGGATGGAGGGGTAAACTTTTATTTCTCTGCAGAGAAGGAATACTTGAAGCAGGGCAGCAGGGGCAAAGCCACAGAAGAAATGAGATTTAAAGTTCCAGAAAGAGGAGTGATTGGGATGGCTTGCCAGGTAGCTCTTCTGCCAAGCCTGGTCCTTTACTTTCAGGTGGCTCAATCAATCTTTGCCACCCAGCTTGACTGCTCTTTGCTGATGTGGCCCAAGGTTCATTCTGACACCTCTTTCTCTCACTCTCCCCACCCCTGAGCTCCTCCATACCCGAGGCCTGCTTATGAACTGGACAACCAGGCCTCATCTGCTCACTCCACACGGCTGGCCACAGGCATCCCCGTATTCTGTCCTGGTGAACACACACCATCACTCCCATCAGGTTATCGAAGCCAAAGAGTTACATTGCCAGGCGGTGGTGGCACACGTCTTTAATCCCAGCACTTGGGAGAGAGGAACGAAGATCTCTGAGATTTTGAGGCCCATCTGGTCTACAGAGTGAGTTCCAGGACAGGCTCCAAAGCTATACAGAGAAACCCTAGCTCGAAAAACCAAACCAAAACAAAATCATTTATGGAGCCAGGTGTGGTGGTGTTCACCTTTAATCACAGCACTCAGGAGGCAGAGGCAGGCCAATCTTTCAGTTTGAGGCCAGCCTGGTCTACAAAGTTAGTTCCAAGACAGCCAGAACTACATAGAGAAACTGTCTCGAAAAACAAGCAAGAAACCCCAAAAGAATTTGTCACTCAGTGAACCCAATAATAAGTACTTTATTTGGATTCTCTTGAGAAGATGGTGTGTACCCAGTTCAAGGTTGCATCACTGGTCAATGGTAGAGTCAGATCTGGAGGCCACAATTCTCTGATCCTAAGCTCTTTTCTTCACCTCATATCCAGTCCATCTATCAAACAGGCTAGTGAAGGGGGGGGTGCAAATCGCATAACCAGCATGAGTGTAACCACTTAAGAGACATTAAACATGTTTAAACAGTCACCTATTTTTTGCTGTGTGTACATGCCTGTAAGTGTGTGCGTGTATATGTGTGCATATGTGTCAAGACCACAACTTCTCCATATTGCCGTCTGTAGCTACTCTCAACTTCCCTGAAGCAGAAACTCTTGAGTCCTTCCAAAGGCCATAGCAGGAAGTAGATGTTTCAGCCATGTTCACCACCCACCCAGCTGACAAGCTGGCCTATGGAACAGGTTGTCAAGTATCAGGCGTGCTAGAGGGAAGTCCCAGACAACTCTGGCTGTTTCAACTAACTGCCTAGAGCTTTCTGGACAGCAGGCGCTGTTTGAGATCAGTTACACCCCCGCCCCCCCTTCCGCGAACACATACAAATAGGCGGCCGAATGCTCTTTTTCCAGTTCTGGCTGAGTTGCTAGCTTCAGCCAGGACGCATGCCAGGTACCTGGCTGAGTGAGCACCGCCCAAACTGGTCAGGCTAGTCCACCCCGTGGCTGTTTCTGCCAGGACTTGCCCGTGATAGGGAGGGTACAGACCTACCCTTCTCCAAAGCAACCCGGGTAGGTGGAAGGCAGTTGTGGGCACTCTAGCCTGGCAGTCAGACCAGATAGGTGGAGCTGAGTTAATCTAACCTGGAATTTCAACTTGGCCAGTAACAACAGGTGAGGGGTGGTGGGGAAAGCAGCAAGAGAAATGGGCAGTTTGGCAAATTGGAAATACTATTGTGTCTTGCCCCTTACCCCCTGCCTGGAATATAGCCCAGGGTGACTTTTTCAAAGTGTCTACGAGGTTTAGGCCTCAGTGGTGACTTGGACCCATTCGGAGTCTATCTGGGTTCCTCTCCGCTATGCGCCCCATCCCTCTACTCTGGGAACCAGGGCGGGCAGGGGACAGACGGCGGAGGGGGGGTTGTCTTGAATTAGTCTTTGTTTTAGACGCTAAAGAGCCTGAACGCCGCGTCAGGAAGGCTGGCGATGGCAGGGCCCTGGGGTCGTCCGGGGCAGGGCGCTCAGCTGTGACCCTCACGCGGATGCCATGCAGCGGGCACCCACTTCTTGCTGGCTACTAGTGGCTGACTCGGTATACAAACGCGCAATGTCCCCTATTGTCCTGCCTCGGCCTGAGCGAGCAGCAGCCGAGGAGGAGAAAGGGAGTCAGTCGGGCTCGGGGCTGCGAGCGTGGGGCCGTCCCGAGCACGCAGGGAGTGGCAGGAAGTGGGGACACCCAGGCAGCTGGGCCAAGGGCCTAGCTGGGGAGGTCCGCGCCCCGCCCCGCCCCGCCTCGACAGCTCGGGCTTCGGGCCCCGCCGGAGGGCAGGGACGGGCCAGCCCGCGGGGGACAGCCGCGTCTCCAGAGGGCCCCTCCGCAAGGCCCAAGGAGGCGCTGCAGGTGCAAAGCCCGGCCTGCCCGCGCGCGCCTCGCTCCCTACCCGGGAACTCCGCTCTTGCGCGGTCCCGGGCCTAGCGGCCAGCCTCGGCGGGACCGCACGTGCGCGCCCTCCCGGGCGGGGGAGTCCCCGGGCGAGCACGTGCCGCGGCGCGCGGGGGGCGGGGAGTCCCGCGGCCGCCTTCATTGCTGCTGCTGCCGCCGCCGCGGCCGCCGCCGCTGCCTCTTCCTTCCTCCTGTGCCGTCCCGTGCTCGGCCAGGGCTGGGGCGGGGGGGACTCCGCGCGCGCAGCGAGCTTGGCCGGGCTAGGCGCTCCGCTCCCGGAGGCGCACACCTTGGGCCGTGGCGGTGGCGGCGGTGGCAGCGGCAGGCTGGGAAACTTTGCCCCTTTGTGCGCTCCGCCCCGGAGGCGGCGGGCAGGTCGGTGCAGCCGGTGGCTTTCCGGCTCCGCGGTGGGGGAGGGGCAGCGCGTGGGGGGAGGGGCGGCGCGGGGACCGTGGCAAGACCGGGGTGGGCGCAGCAGGGTAGCCGGAGACTCGGCAGGGAGCTCCGGGTGGCCGTGCGCCGCTGCCGGGTGGGGGTGGCGGGGCGGGGGCTGCGGTGCAGCGGGAGCGGAGCGGCCGAGGCCCCAGAACAAAGGAGCCGGAGCGGCGGCGGCGGCGGCGCGCGCAGCCTGGCCTGCGCCCCAGCGCGCCCCCTCCGCGCGCCCCTTGGTGGCGCGGGTCGCTTTCCTCTGTGGCCCTCTGGGCTCCCGCTCCTGGGGGCTCGGTGAGGTGGCCGACTTGGGACTCCCCACGGGCGCGCCCCCCACCTCCAGGCCGCCTAGGTGCTTGGGGTGCCATCCACTCCAATGAACGAGCCTCTGCAAACTTTATTTTGCAAGCTCTGTTACCTCGGGGAAGGTCCTGTGGCCCCCAGTAAAGGGCTTCGTTTGGATTTTAATGAAACTCACAAGCCAGTGGAAGATGTGCGGGGGCGGGGGTGTGCACAGAGCAACTTTCTCAGAAATCCCACCTTTAGCACCCCTCATCCCCTTGAATGCCTCCCTACCCCCAGCTAGTCCCCTTTACCTCCATCTGAGGCTTTAATGACTTCGTTGGACTCAGACTCTGGCTTCCCCCATTCTCTCTTCCCAGAAGCAGGAAGAGGTAACACGTGAAAGTTGTCCCTGAGCCCCGAGTGATGTGCTTCCCCTTTCTGTGTCTTTTCCACCCCCAGGCAGCGTAGCCTTCTCCATCATCCTGACCCAGGGAGGGAGAAGTGTCAGGAGGAAACTCCTCACCCTAATCTGCCCCACCATACACCTATTGGCTCGCCTCATGCCTGAACCCCGGGTGGGTGAGGGTGAAGAACCCACCCAGCCAAGATGAAATCTTTCCTGGGGGCTGCTGCTGCTACTGTCTTGCCCCTGATCCTGGGGCCCTGCAGGTGGGAGACTGGTCCTGGAAGGAGCCCTGGCAGCCGGCTGCAGCGGAGGTGAAGAGGGTTTAAGAAGAGACACCCGTTCCAGAGGCCGAAGCTTCTTGCTGTCACCCTTGTAGACTTGTTTAGGAGAGAACGACCTGTTGGTGGCATTTGCTGGCATCAGGAGACTGGACAGTAGTTTAACCCAGCACCTATGCTCCCTTCCCTGGCAACCTCAGCATCATGAGCCAATTTCAGGTGCCCTTGGCGGTCCAGTCGGACCTCCCAGGCCTTTATGATTTCCCGCAGGGCCAGGTGATGGTAGGGGGCTTCCAGGGGCCTGGGCTTCCTATGGCTGGGAGTGAGACCCAACTGCGAGGGGGTGGAGATGGGCGAAAGAAAAGAAAAAGGTGTGGGACTTGTGAGCCCTGCCGGAGGCTGGAAAACTGTGGGTCTTGTACTAGCTGCACCAATCGCCGCACGCACCAGATCTGCAAACTTCGCAAGTGTGAGGTGCTGAAGAAAAAAGTGGGGCTTCTTAAAGAGGTAAGCGGGCCTCTGCTAGGCTCCCCATCCCTTCCTTGAGGGCGTTGTCATCACGAGGGTCTGGTTAAAAAGGCTCATCCAGTTATGCCTGCCCTTCCATTTCTGGTCCCTTGGTCTCCTTTGGAGCCCAGCCTGCTGTCGGAAGCCCAGTGGGTTCCGTTTCCAGGCTGACGGTTTGTATGGGAGTAATTCAGTCCCTTGCAGAGCATGGAGAGCCAACATCCTCCTCCTGGGTATTTATGGTTGATGAAGGACAGCGATGTCTAGCTTGAGCTGGACACCTCAGGTGGACTTTAAGGTGACTGATAGGTGGGTGATGTGAGCAGCTGTGGTGGCAGTGAGGCGCTGGAGGTGGAGGTGGATGAACTTAGAGGGAAGTCTCTGGGTGACAGGTTGGCTTTTGTGCTGTCCTGATGGAGCTGGGGTATTTCTCCCCTAAACCTTTCCTTGGGTTCTTGTTTTTCTCAAAACAGAGAATTTAGTGTGAGATGTGTGATTGGGCTTCTCAGTGATATGGGATACTTTCTGGGGCCAAAGACTTTTTGGCATAATAGTAGGTACTGGATGCCAATTTATGAATGAATGATGTGCTTTTGAGATACTGTCAAGGACTCCCTGTGTTCAGGGTAGAAGATCAGGGGAAGACTTGGGCTGACAGCAGCCCGAATGGATGTGGGGGGGAGAGGGGAGGGGCAGTGGCCCTGTATTGGGCTTCTTTCCTTTCTACTGTGGTGATGAACACTCCACATGAAGTTGGTGGCGGCTATGACAGCAGACAGTTGGCGAAAGTAGGGACCAACCAACAGAACAGATTTTAGGCGGAGCGTGTAGCCGCTGAAGTTGCTCCAGGCAGCGGAACTGGCGCTGGACAGAGACAGAGGCCTACGCAGTCTGCAGGGCTCCCAGCTGTGCCACTAATTTGTCCAAGAGCCTAGACTATTCTGCCCCTCTGGGCCTGTCTTTTGGGAAAATCCAGTTGTCCTTGTTGACCTCCAAAGCCCCCTCAGCTGGTCCAGGAGCTGCTGTGCTCTGAGCATAAGGTCACCTGTGGCTGGGCTGGTACTCCCGCTGCACTTGGGATTTCTCTCACTGCTGCACGTAGAGCTCTGTGTGCCTCAAGCTGGTAGGGCTTTGGCTAGGAAGAAAGATCCAAGTGCTGGGGGCAGGGGGTTCTGTTCCTTAACTCCTTTTGCCCACTTGCTACATACCATAAGTCATGACTCAGGCACGACGGTCTCTGTTCCCTATTTACTTTGACCAGCTAAAGCAGACATCTGGATCAGGCCTGCAGCTCCCCCTTCCCCCAGCCTTGGGGCAATAGTGTCCAGGCCTTCTACACTGGTATTGGACAGTTTTCATGCTGCTCACCTTGGTCATTTCTTAGAGGCTGAGGTAGATATAAGCTGGTGTTAAGTTGTGAGAACTGCATGTGGCATGGCTGGACCCCATTATTTCCTTCTTTCTAACGGGGCACTTCCTTCTTCTATCCCAATATCTCTCTCCACTCCTCTGACAGACTCGGGTAAAGATGCCGAACTCTGTGCGCTAGATATTCTTGGTGGCCCTATGGATGGCGTTAAGTGCCGGTCTTGGCAACAGTGGGGCATACCTGAATGAAGGGAGCTGGGAATGAGGCCAGGGCCTGTCATCCTCTTGTGTAAGCTGCTGGCCAGGCTGCTGGCCAGGCTGCCGGGTGGTCATGGTAAAGATCCCATGGACTTGTGGTGGCAGAGTCTTAGAGACAGCCCTGAGAAGTCTATGCACCCGGCAGACCTTGCCGTGGTTGGTGGCTACCTTAGGCCCCTGGGGTCAGGTAGAAATGTAGCTGGACAGCCTGTGATACCCGAGGACAGAAGGTCTATATGTAGGTTTGTGGACTGGGGCCGGCTCCAGTTTCTAGAGAAATAACGTACTGTGGAGACAGTGGAATGAGTTTTTTTCTTAGAGCTGATTATTTCATTGTTTATTTGCGTGTGTTGCTGCACCATGGCGCATACGTGGAAGTCAGAGGACAACTCGAGAGTCAGTTTCCTTCCTTCTACTGTGTGGGTCCTGAAATTCAAACTCGGGTCCCCATGCTTTGCTTCTGACACCTTTACCCCCATCTTAATGATCCTAACCTTTCATTTTTTTTTTTTTTTAATGAGCAGTGCTCCAAAGGTGGGTAGCTTCCCTTTGATATTTAAACTTTGAAGAAAGACGTTTGTTTTTGTTGTCTTTGCTTGGTTTAAGAAAAAAAAAAAAAAGAACAAAATGGTCACTCGTGCCTCTCCTTCCCAACCTGCTCCTACAATGCTTGGAGCCTGAGAACGGCTGTCTGGACAACACTCCGTCTAATGGGCTTGTGTCAGGCACATTCGCAGCCCGAGATGCACCTGAGAGACTCAGACTCCGCTTCAGCCGCGCATTTAACTGCCCCAGGGGACTGAAGTGATCTTAATCATTAGATCTTCGAAGTGCTTAACTGGAGGAGAGTGTTCCGGGACTGGGACTGGGGAGGTCTTTTTTTTTCTTTTGGCCTGACTCTTCAGGTGTGGTGGGATACTCCATCCACAGAGCCTCAGAAGTCTTAGCATCTGTTTTCATCTGTGTCCCTGCATTTCTAGTCCTCTGGGCATCCTTCCTTAACTCCATCCTGACTCCATTCTCCCAGATGCCTTTGGGGTTTCTTTTATGCTGTCTGCTGATGGCTGCTTGGTACCGTTCTATGAGGGTGGTAGACATGGGAGGGAGAATGCTTATCTTGTGTTTTCCCTTTTGCTTCTCTACTTGACTTTCTTTTCCCCAGTGGGCTTTGGGAAGGGTGAGTCAGAATCCCTGAACTCAGTAGTTTAGAATTTGAAGATTAAAGGTGGCTTCCCAGGGGCGTGTGGTTGCTTCTGGGTTGGCAGTAGATATAACACACCCAAAGGAGTTTGTACCTCTACTGTGGTCTTCATTCCTAGTTCCATAAAGATTCAGGGCTTAGTCTGGTATCAGAGTTTGTTTGGTTTGCACCTTTTTCACTTGAATAAAGGCAGGCTTCTTAGGGTTGAGCGTGAGGCACACTAGGGCGGCATAGTAAACCCCTCTAGCTTTGGTTGTAAGATAGGGGTAATCCTCCTCAGGGTGTTAACAAGGATGAAATGGAAACGTAAAATAAAACATACATCATGTCTGGCACACAGTGGGTAGCCAGCACACAGTGACAGGATTAAACTTCACATATAAACAACTGTGCATTAGTCTGTAAGCCTGTAAGTACAGATTAAGTGTATCTTGAGCCATCCCCTGGCTCGCTGGATGAACAACCGTGGAACAGGACTCTGGAGCCAGGTGCAGGAAGGAGTGTCTGCGCACCAGGAACAAGACGGCACTGTGGTCTTGGGCATGCGCGAGGGAAGAATGAGCTGAGGAAGTAGAAGCAGATCTGTGCAGAGGAATGTAGGCATCAGGCTGGAAGCAGGGCAGTGGGTGAACAGAGAAATGGTACGTGGTTGCCGACTACTTACTTGCCCTCAGCCAGTTGCATCATTTTCACCTTCCTGACAAGACACCTTGCAGCTTTTGGGGGCCAGGAGATCTTTCCATAATGTCAGAAACGTGATGGGGTCTTGCTAAGCTAGCTCCCGAGGAAGGTGTTCAGCAAAGGGAGAAGCAGCTAAAAGTAGAGGTGATGAGATTTCTTTAAAAATAAGTCCACCTGGTTGTGTGAAGCATGAGAAGAGGCTGGGCAAGTGACCAGATAATCATCTTTGAGTCGCTGGTCTTAAACCCCATAGCCATAGACTCCATAAGGATAGTCGGCTGGAGGGAAGAGATTGGTTTTTGTTTTTTGTTTTATTTTATTTTTTCTTAAAAAGGAACTATGACGGGTAGTGAAGGGGACCCAAGCCTAACAGGAGCCATTTGTGTGGTGCCACAGTACTGTCAAGTGTACAGAAATGGTCAAGATTGTGCCCGTTAGAGTTTGACGTGGAGGATTCAGGAGCTGTCTGAGCCTTTCCAGGCACGTCAGGAAGCCCAGTGTCCAGAAGGTCCTGTGCCTCGGAAATGCTATGACAGCAGAATCTGTATGATGCAGCAAGGAGAAGGAAGTGAAGTAGGCCTCCAACTTAGGAGCATAACTAGGGAGAGGAAAACAAGCCATTGGGTCCGTGTCCAGGGGAGTTTATCCTGGGAAAGGAGAGCCAGACACCACTGCGCATTTACACCCAACTGACTATCTTCCCGAGTGCTCCAAGAAACCACTTTACAGAATTACGCTGATAAACAAAGTGCAGTAGATTAGGGCTGGCAAGAAGTCCAGGTTTTGAGATTTTGGAAATCATAAACATATAAGTTTGGTGTTAATTTTTGTTAGTTATAGAACAGGGTGTTAAAAGGGTGGTGAGGCTAGAAAGGCTCACATTGGACTGGGAGTGCCATGATTCCTTTGGGAGCAGCCTGCTGCAGAAGCCTCCTGCATAGATTTGAGCGTCCCTGCCCTGCCCTGCCCATCAAGCACCTGGGATCACCTGGGGAAAATGTTTAACTCCTAGTGAATGGGTTCCCCCAGCCACCATTTGGCCTAGAGCATACTTGTCTGGATTGAGGCTCCTAGAGTGAATCTGATGTGCAGGGTGGAGACCCTCTGCTGCTCCTGCCTGAGTTATAGTACACGAAGTAGCTTAGTCTCACTTCCACCTTGCTATGCCATGGACCAGCAGCGTCTTCTAGAGCTTGTCGGGAGTGCAGAATCTCTGATCTTATCCCAAAACTTTGGAACCCAAATCTGTAGTTCAGCCAGATACCCAGGGGCTTTATATAACTATTATAACTTGAAGGGTGACTTTCCAATACTTGTGTGACCAGGAAAAGGGGTAGGGCAGTGGGAAGGGTTCAGAATACCTCACATCCAGGCCCAGAATTCCAGCTGACAACTAGCGAAGGAGAAGCTGACCCAGGATTGACTCCATGTTTATTCCCCTGGAGTCTCTCAGGCTAGTTTTGAGTAGTACTGTTTAAGGACTTGGGTGTGATCTGAAAACAGCCAGGAAAGTTCTCTGGCAATGTTTGCTGTTCAGAAGCTTGATGTGTGGGAGGTTGTAGGCCTACAGGTCACAAGTGGTTAGCAGAGGGAGGAGTACAGCTGTGGAATCCTGGGTCTGGTTGAAGGCTCTGCAGTTGTACAGCTATGGTGGCTGGGGATTACAAGAGGAAGTGACTAGGTTGGAAGATGGAAGGGGGCTGAGGAGAGTGGGGCAGCTTAAACAGCAAGCCTCAGCCAGATTGATGGGACCTAAGAGACGTGGAAAAGTCTGGAGTTGTTTGACCTTGTTTTAGGTTTATTTTATGTGTATGGGTGTTCTGCTTGCACCTCCCTGCATGGCGCCCTCAGAATCAGAAGAGGGGGTTGGATCCCCATAGAACTGGAGTCATGGATGGTTTTCAAACACGAGTACTAGGAATCGGACCTGGGTCGTCTGCAGGAACAAATGCTGACCCTCGAGCCCTTTCTCCAGCCCTCCTGGGACTTGTTTTAAAAAGAGAGGCGCATGTGAGGAACCCTGATTTCCTGATCAGGTGGAAAGAATGAAGCTCTAAAAATTTTGTCAGCCTATCTTGAGGTCTGCCACGTATAGGACAATCAAAGGAAACCGGGCTAGTCAGTTTACAAAGGAGTAGAGGAAAAAGCCATGTGGAAGAGGAGTCAATTCCTTCCTGTGGAGGAGTCTGCAGACCTTGTTAGTAGGTTCGAAGCAGGCTGACTAGAGCCATGTTAGAGAAAAGAATGTGATGTTTACTGTTTTTCCTACCGCCATGAGCTAGCCTTAGGGGTGCCCTGTTTCCTGTGCCTGCATGGGTCTGGATAGAGGCTTTCTGCGGACTGGTGATACCTTATGAAGGCATCCTCTGGAGTGAGATCTTCCCGGGTCTGTGGGAAGTGTAACATCAGGTGTAGCTTCGTATTCCTTAGACAGCTTTCTTGCAGAAGAAATATCTAATCTGGGCCATAATATTTTTTGGCCACATTTTGTACTTAGTTTGTATGTATGTGTATCTGTGTGTGCCTGTGTGTGCATGTGTGTGCATGTGTGTGGAGGCCAATGATCAGTATTGAATGTGTTCCTCAATTGCTGTTTACCTTCTATTTTAGAGACAGACTTGCCATATAGTCCTGATTGGCTTGGAATTCATTATGTAGACCAGACTGGTCTCGAATACAGAGACCTTTTTTGTCCCTTGTCACCATGACCTATCCATGTCATTAAAACAGTATATACATACATACATACAGATCTTTATTTTATGTATACGGGTGTTTTGCTTGCACGTATTTATATGCACCAGTGTGGAGGCCAGAAGTGGATGTCAGGTCCCCTGGAATTAGAGTTACAGATAGTTGTTAGCTGCCGTGTGGATGCTGGAAATTGAACCTGTGTCCTTTGCAAGGACAGTCAGTGCTTTTAGCCATTGGCCATCTTTCCAGCCTCACCACCTGTTTCTGAGACAGCCTTCCATTGAGTTTGCAGATTCAGCCTGGTTGTCCAGCCTTGGGACCCTTCTGCCTCCACTTCTTTAGTGAGGGATTACAACACACACTGTGCTGGGTTTTCACATGGCTGCTGGCGATCAAAACTCAGGCCCTCGTGCTTGTGCAGCGAGCACTTCATTAACTGGAGCCACCTCCGCAGCCGCTTAATTAATTTACTTATTATTTTTTTGTCATGCTGGGGATTAGACCTCAAGTATTTTAGGCAATTAAGTGCAGACCAAGTAATGCCCCCAGCCCTAGACTTTATCCTGTAACTGGAATTAGTCTTGGGTTTGGGTCAAGGTCAGGTCTGTGAAGTTTCTGGAAGGTTCAGCTGGATGTCTCATGAGAGTGTTTCAGTGTATCTTCTCTGGTGAGACAGCATATGGTTTTTAGCTCATTCTCAAGGATATTCATGGCTACCCCAGATTTTAGAAGCATGATTTACTTGAGCCATCCAATGTGAGATCCATAAGCCATGGATGGCTATTTAAATTAAAATTAAATACAGTAATGGTCACAATTGCTACCTTCTAATTAGCTGCATGTGGTTAATGGCTCTTGTTGGACAGTGCAGATAAAGAATGTTCTTTGCTGGAAGTGGTGGCTCATACCTGTAATCCTAGCACTTAGGAGATGAAGACAGAGTGCATTCATGACTTGGAGTCTGGCTAACTCCTTATGCAGTCCAGCCTCTTACATGATGAGTTTCAGGCCGGTCTCAGTTTATACTAATACCCGGTCTCTAAAAGTTACTGCTATAGGAGATCTATTGGGCAGAGCTATGAGCTGCACATAGGGTGTCCCTGTGTGGTTCCCAGATTCACCCTTACCATAGCCTCTTTCAGGTTGGGGAAATAGCCATCAGGGTTGGGGATCATGGCTCATAGTCATGATATAGAAGAGAACAATGGTCCCCTGGGTTCTAACCGAGTACAGAACCCATTCTTGAAGGCATGACCATGTATTTCTTTAGAACACAGTGGGCGTAAGGTGTGATTCCCCACAGGGACCCTCCCACCCACAGACCTGATCAAAGCCTCTGTGAACCTTGTTCATGTTAACTTCTGGTCCTGCGTGTACTTGTTCACAAGCCCGGCCCAGAGTCAGCCCTCTGCCTTAGACTGTGTCCTGGAGAAGGCAGTGTGGTAGTAGGTAGGCTGACTTTATTGGGACTCAAATGTCTAGACTCCATCTCCTCTTTTGCTTATGGGAGAAGACTGGAGTGCTCGGGAAGAGAGGATGTCAGAGGACGAGACCCCCTTATCTTTGTGCATTCCTGTGGTCCGGCTGCCGGCATCTTCCTTGTGATCTGTGTGGGTCCAAGACGGCTGCCACGCCTATACTGTGTACACTTTGGTGGCCTTGTCTACCACTTGAATAAGAAGTTGCAGACTGAGTTTCTACTAATTACTGAGGCAGTGGTACTGAGGGCACGGGGGGCCGTGAAAGCAGCTCTGTGTGGAGTCCTCGGCTGCCTATTGGGTGAACTCAGGTCTGGGGGTTGCTTGATTGCCTTAAGTAATGCAGGGGGTGGGCTGGGTTCTCAGATGGCTGTGTTCTGTTCGAACTGCTGAGCTGACTTGTGGAAGTTCCAGCACTGGGGTGCCCTGGGAGTTAGTGGCCAGATAACATGCCTCCTCGTGCTGTTAGCTCAGCAACTCCAGGGTCTCAGACTAGGATGGGGATGTCACTGGCAGTCCTAAGGGCATTGGTGAGACTGTGGGTGTCTTTATACCACACTATCCCTCTTCATTGTCAGGGGAAGCCTCAAGAGGGGACATGAAACAGCTGTGTCAGAAACAAGTGGCCAGGTACTGGACTCTAGTGTTCCACGTCTGAATCATTCATGTGGCGGAGACATTGGCTGTTCTCGCCTGTCTTTATGCTTTTATTGACCTGCCCCTTACACAGGTCACCCATTTCCCCCAAAGATGCCAGGAATTATTCTGGCGCTCTAGAAGAGAGGGAGGACAGGCTCTTGCTTGAGGCCTGGGTGGGCTGAGGAGAGGTACAGTGAGGGGTTCAGAGGGCAGGATAAAGAGCTGGCACTAGAACAAGGAAGACATATACCTTCTGGAATGCTTCCTGAGTCCCAAGACCTACTATGCTCCTCTTCCTGGAGAAGTACAAATCCTCTCTGGTGCTGCCTCAGTTTCCAAAATCAAGTGGTATGCTTTAACCTGTAGTGAGCCCTATCCAGCAAACCTTTCCCAGGATTGGCATGGGCCAGACCAGGCACTGAATGTAAGCCTGGAGTAGAGGGGTAACGGTGTTAACTTTGTTCTTCATGAGACCAAGGACACGTTTTCTTACCAGACTGCAGTTGTAAAGCTGGAAGGGAGGAGTGCCTTGAGGACAGAGCCTAGCCTTAGTCACTCTTGTGCCTCTAGCAGACCAGCTGGGAAGGGAAGGAACAGGTCTTGAGAGTTTGGAGGTACTGGTTTGTGAAGGATTAAGGACGGCTCTGACTCTTCTGATTACTGTGCCTGGGGTGCTCGAAGCTGATGGCAGAGCTGTGGAAAGATTTAGGCATGCTGCTGGGCATACCTGAAGGTGTTCACAGATCCTTGAGGGAGCCGAAATGTGTGCTGGGTTCTCTTGGAAGTCTCCCTCTAGGCTGCCCTGGGTTTCTGAGGTAGTCTGTTCCTTGTTTCTGGAATGCCATATAGTCTCCTGTTATTTGAGTGGGTCCTAGGACATTTGGTGGTCCTAACGACAGTTGAATTTGATCCTAATGAAATAGCGCAACACCTTCCCCTAAGCATCTGGGACCGTGGTTCTCAACCTGTGGGTGTAACTCCCTTGGGGGCTGCATATCAGATATTTAAATTATGATTCATCACAGTAGCAAAACTAGTTATAAAGTAGCAATGAAATAATTTGGGGGGGGGTCACCACAACACGAAGATCTGTGTTGTCGCATTAGGAGGGGTGAGAAGCATTGGTAGGAGGACGTGCGGGTACAAGCATTGTGGCACTGTGTCGGGCTCAGTATACACGTCTTATATGTCAGAGTGGAAGTGAGTGGTGGGCACTGGGGCCGCCTCTTTGTCCATCGGGACAGCAATGGTGCCTTCGTTGCATCTTGTTCTGCTGTACCTTCAAGGAGGAACATTTTTTTTTTTTTTTTGCTCCTCCTCTGCTTCCTCCTCCTGGTGATTGCCATTGACACAGACTTCCGCTGCCAAAGCTAATTGTGAGGTCTGATCAGTGAATGAAGGCAAAGGCAGTTCCCATGACAACCTCAAAGAGTTTCAAATATAGAGGATGATGTATGTGTGATGGGCTGCAATTACTTGGGTGGAAACTGATGTGTGGACACCAGGAAAAATAGGCTCCAAGGGTGGAGGGGCTGTTAGGTTTCTTTGACAGGATCCTTTGTGTGATGGAGAGGGAAGGGGGTCACAGGTCTCCCATCATGGTCAGTTCCTAGTGCCTTCAGTGTTGGGTGCTTTGGAGAGGCAGGACACATACACAGAGACACACCTCAGGTGTTCAAAGAGAAATGTTGGTAGTGCTGTGGACTGGCAACAAGCTGAGGTACCCAGCGAAGGCATCCTGGAGGATGTGGGCTTCAACTGGACAAGGAAGGAAAAGCCCTGTGCAGAAGTACCGTGTTCAGGATGAGGCAAGGAAGAGAAGAGACCTGTCTCTAGTCCCCTCTGGAGGAGGTAGATGGACTTGAGTGTTGTAGGACTGTCCATAGCGGCCCTGGAGTGTGCCACTGCAAATGACATGACAGGAAGAGCCTTGTTGGATTTCTGCAGCTATTTGATCTTGGGCAAGGTGTGTAGAACTCTATTGTTCCCCATTCGTAGAATGGGTATGGAAGACTCCTGGCGTGTTGGTGGTTGAGATTTAAATAAGATGCTTTGTGCTGTGTCCCCCTTTGTGGGGTGTCACGAGGCTTGGTGCATGGTTCATCTGCAGTCTTCTTTCCCCACGGTGTCTAGGCATGCCTGAGTTCCTGTTTGTCTGTGTGCAGTATGGTTTGTGGATAGCCATGGTCTTGAGATTTTCAATGTTTCCAGCAAGTGACCCCATTTACCTTCTCTGTGGCCCCACTCCTGCAGCCAGTAGGGAGAAGACTGGGAGACCCGGATGGAAGATTGGGGGCGGATCCTTGTCCTTATGCAGAGGAATCCCATGTGCCTCTGAGTTGATCACACAGTGAGCCCCATATGTAGACAGAGGGGCATATAGAAATGAGAAAGCTGTCAGGTGGGAAACACACTGCCCTGTCATGTATGTGTCTCTGTGACTGGCATCACGTACCTCTCAAGAAGTAAGGTAGCCGGAGTAGGATAGGAATGGGAGCCACATGCTCCTGTGGTTTAGCCAAGGGCTGCCGGGTGGCAGGGTGGGTACCTGAAGTTGGAGGAGCACAGAGTTAGCACAAGGGGATGGGGTAAACTCTGCTCCAGAGTTCCCATAAACTATGAGAAAGAGGCTTGCTGGTCCATAGTCCACAGTGGTGGGTCCTGCCTTTCCAGGAGAGTGGACGCCCCCCCGCCCCTCCCCCGCCCCCCAGGCTTTAGGGACCTCATTTTGTAGCCTGACCAGGAGTGGGCCTCACCATCTCAGTGCCCAGCCTCTCTCCTACTCCACACTCCTGAGGTAGAATGCAGCTCAGCACATTCCAGTTCTGTGTAGAGCCTAGGAAAAGCGGGGAAGACGGCCCCACCCACGTGGGGACCGACAGTAAATAAAATAACTGCTCCGATGTGACTGGCTCCAGAAGAGGCAGTATGCTGTTCTCGAGGCCAGGGAGGAGCCTGGCTTGGGAAGGTTTGGTGACTGTGGACCTGGCAGAGGGGAGGCACTGTTTGGATTCAGCTGTGCAGTGCTTTAGCGTGCGGGGGAGGGGTCAGTCAGGAAGCAGCATAGAGAAGAGTGAAAACATTAGTGTTCTCAGATCTCTTTGACAGGAAGTGGTCACTTTAAGTCACCAAGTTGTCTATTTCCCTAGGCTTGACAGAGAAAGGGGGTTACAGAGGACCGGAAGGATCTGGGTTTGAATTCCAGCCCACCAAGTTTGAAGGGCAAATTGTTCCGCATCCTAAGAGTTTTCCTTCTGCAAAAGGCTGTGTGTAGAGGAGGTAAAATGAGATGATACTACAGGGTGATTGGCCTGGCCTGATGCGTAGCAGGGGGCTGATCACTGTGGCAGCCGAGTAGTAACAGTATTAATTGATACTCTCTGAGCTGTGTTTGTCTCTGTGGGGTGTATGGGTATGTAACACAGGGCTTTAGGGAACCAGGAGAAAGGATTCATTTATGCTGGTCAGTAATGTGAGTTAAAAGACACAAACACAGCTAGGCGGTGGTGGGCCTTTAATCCCAGCATTTGGGAGGCAGAGGTAGGTGGATTCGAACCAGGCAGTTCCAGGCCAGCCTGGGCTACAAAGCAAGTTCCAGGACAGCCAGGGGTGTTATACAGAGAAACTGTGTAACAAAACCAAAACAAAACCACAAAAGACACACTCAGTTTGTCACCTAAAGTCATGATTTAGGACATAGTCCCTTACTCTATCTTGTCATCTGTCTGCCTTCCTGCTCTGGGAAGGACCTAGTAAGACTGCCCTTTGTCCCACAGGGGAGGCAAGTGTGGGCCCTGAAGCCACCTCACCAGAGGCAGGCTTGCCCTCCTCCTAAGACAGCTCTTCTGGTTCTGAGTACCCCCTGGGGACCCTGGGGGAGCACAATTATGCATTTGTGGTGGAGTGGGTAATAGAGCGAGTCACTGGAGCAGGGGCGGGGCGCTCATCTGTGAGTCACTTCTCTCGGGCCTCAGCTTATTCATCTGTGAGAATGAGAAAGCACCCGAGCTCTGGCAGAAATGTAGAGTGCTGCCAGGCAGCAACACCTACCTGGTGTCAGTCAGGCCTGTGCCTTCTCGGACCTCACAGCTGTATGAAATGGCTGCTGGTTCCATTCTACAGATGAGCAAAGAGAGGCTAAGAACTGTAAGTTACCACGGGCTGGGGACGGGATATGTGGTTACTACAGTGTATGTGAGGTACAGGTGCCTGGGGTATCTGGGAATTTACTACGGGAATGTGAATTGCTAGGACTTTGCTATCCCCCTCACCCTTTTAGTCTCCTGGCCATTGTACTTTTGGTATGCTTGATTGGAGTTAGGGTATTAGCCTGGAATTCTTGGGGTCTGGGAAACCCAGGGGGATTTCCGAAGGGGCACCTGGTGAAGCCTCTCCAGGAGAGACTACCATATGAGGCATGTTTCAGCAGCGGTCGGGAGTGAGCTTAGGGTAGTAAGGTGGGTGCCAGGAAGGGCAGAGCTGGCTTGTGGGAGCATAGGAAGCCCATTTTCCCTAGTGGGGTGCAAGAGGGCAGGGCAGTAGAGCTAAGTAGGGTGGTATGGTCTTTAGAGAGGACAGACCTGGCTGGGAGTTTGAGCCCCGCCGAGTTCTAGCGCTGTCACCTTCGGTAACTTACTCCATGCATTTGCAGTCTGCAGAGCGGGTTTGTGCGTGCGTGTGTGTGTGTGGGGGGGGGGGGCTCTTGTTGCCCTGGATTCTTCTTGGAGGACAGAAGCTCCAGCTCTTGGCCGGCTGGAGAGTGGCCGGTTTGGGGTACCACTTACCCCTCACCCCTACGTTCCACTGTACTCCAGGTGCACCCGCCGGAGGTGCAGGGGAGGCCTTGTGCATGTCGCCTGGCGGGGAGTGCCGCGGGATCCCCGGCCTGCCTGGGAAGCAGCCCTTGTGGCTATGGCTTCCTCGACCAAGGCCCCCGCCTGGCTGCTGGGCAGGTCCTTAGCGAGGAGGGCCGGGCGCGGGATTGGCTGGCGTGTGCGCCGCCCCCTCGCACACCAGCCTGGCGGGGCGGGAGCAGCCGGCAGCTGGCCGCCGCCTCTGCAGTGCCTCCCTCGGTGCGCTCCCTTGGCGGGGATAATGGGAGGCCCGGCGGCGGCCGATGCAGTAGAGGAGGCCGGCCGAGGTAGCGCGCAGGGCCTGGAGGGGAGGGGAGGCTGCGTGCAGGCCGGGAGCGGGGCCGGGATCTTGAGAGGCCAGAGAGCCGAGCAGGAAAACAAAACACTGGAAGGCACAGGGGCTCATCCGCGCTCGGGAGGCAGCTGGAGCAGGAAGATGGTCCCGTCCAGCCTTTCTTCCCCTGGCCCCTTCTTCTCCAGTGCGCTGGGGCCTGTGCAGGACTGCTTTGCCGCTTGCCTGCTACCAGTCTACCTCACCAGTGTCTTTGGCTTCTTTTGCAGGTGGAAATAAAGGCTGGTGAAGGAACAGGGCCTTGGGCACAAGGGGCGACTGTCAAGGTACCCTGCGTGCTTGCGTGTGTGCGTGCGCGCGCGCGCGTGTGTCTATGTGTGTGTGTGTACACACATGTATGTACATGGGCGCGCGTGGTGGGGGTGAAGTGTTTGACTGGATTGGATATAAATAAAGGATCTCTTCTGGCGATTCCTTAATCGTGTGTGTATATGTGTGTGTGTGTGTGTGTGTGTGTGTGTGTGTGTGTGTAGCAGCAGCTGAGGGGGAGGGGCGGCGGGAGTGTGGGCGGCCAATGAATTCTCAGGCCTGTGTGGGTTTTGTTTGGATTCTTTTTGCTTTCTCAGCTGGATGGTTTAGGTGCAGTTGGGGCTTGGGTTGTTTAACTCTGTGTGTGTGTGTGTGTGTGTTAAAGACATGCAACCTACTCTCCACCCCAGCCTCTGGAAATCTCTGGAGAATGGCCCTGGCACTGTTGGTTTGCATCCAATCTGCAGAAATCCCCGGGGTGCGTGCGTCGCAGGGAGGGAGGGGGGTGAAAGACAGTAAGGGGGAGGGAGAATTGCACTCCTGAGTCTGAGCTGATAGGGTGTCATTAGTCATGCTGCTGTCACCATGGAGATGGCTGGAGAGAGGAGAGGAGGTGGTGGGGGTGAGGATATTTTGGGTAGGGTGGGGGCTGATGCAACATCATGGCTGGGAAGCCAGCGGGTGTCTGCTGTTATTCTGTGCCACTTGGTGTCTGGGAGACTGGGAAGGCAGTGTTCCCAGGTGTAGGGGAAGCAGAGAAAGGGGCTCTGACCCATTCCAGGTGGGTTTTCAGAGGGTGGAGTGGTGCATTTGGTAGGGGGAATGGAGAGTCTGGGGAGAATCTGGCCACTAAGAAGCCATGACTAATCCTTCTAGGCTGGCAAGGACCAGATCAGTAAGTAGACTTCCTTCAGTTTCCCCGGTTTCCAGGGCTGGGGGTCCATCTTGAGTTTGGAATTACTCAGCAGTGGCCTCTGGCCTTGGAGGTGGGGGACTGGGACAGGAAAACAGTGTGGCTGTTTCTCGAGCAGAGACCAGGAGTGAGTGTGGGGAAGGTGGGCAGAGAGACCCAGTGGGCTCTCCCTTGCTTAGAGGAAACCCAGAGCCTGCTTGCTTAGGTAGCAGGTGGGCGAGCTGTGAGTGTCCCAGCATGCTCTCAGTCTTTCCTGCAAAGCTGCCTCCTGCTTCCTGGGAAAGCTGTGGGAAGCTTTGAGGAGGTGCTGGAAATGGCACTCTGCCACCTCACTGTCTGGGTGGTGACGCTGACAGGGTGGGGCTCTGCTTCTTCCTGTGTGGGTTGGGGGTTCTTGGACTAGCTTACAAGGTGGATCTGAAGCCTAAGGTTATTCTCTGGCCTCTTCCCAAGGAAGTGTTTGGCGGAAGGACATGGGTTTTGCTTCAGAAACAGTTTCTTGGGGAGGAAGAGCCAGGTGTCCGCAGCTCTCTGAGGGAGCTGGCATGCCTTGGTGAGGCTGGAGTTGTTGGTAGTCACCTGGGAGGGACTGTGGGAGACCCGCGGTACTAATCCTGCTTGTGCATGGGCTGCTGAGAGAGCTGTGAGCTCACATTGGCTTACTTTTGCTCTTGCTGTCTTTTCTTGGGAGCCAGAACCCACAGCTTCCCACCTCCGCTTCCTTTGGCAACCCGCTGCTGGCTGGGGGAGGGAGTTGTTACTGGGTACACTGTCTCAAAAGTGCGCATTGGGAATGTTAAGATTATGAAGCGAACTCTTCTGTCCCCCAACTCTGATGAAAGCAAGACAAAGGATGGAGGCAGATGGGCTCAGGGAGGGGGTAGCTCTCCTTCTCTACCTGCCCCCTGCCTGCCTGCTGTGGTGGTGGCTCTCCTTGGCAGACCTGCTTCCTTACACTCTGCTAGGGTGTTCTCTCCTTCTACCACCTGTTGTGCTGCCCTGGATCTGGTCGGAAGATCTTTTGGAGGCTTCCAGCCTAGTACCCCAGCCAGTTTTAGGAAACTCAACAGGGCTGCCCCTTCCCTGTGCACGAGAGTTCCATTTTTCCTGCTCTGAGCTTGTATCTATGCTTGTTTTTGCTGAGTTATGCCTGAGATCCATGGCTTCCTTCCAGCCTTGATGCCACTAGAACTCAGGTCTGGATTTTCTCAGGTGGCCTGTTGGGGGTGAGAGAGTTTTGTCCAATCTGTTATCAGGGCACGGTAGAAGAGCTCCTCCTGTGGTCAGGACAAAGGGAGTATGTATGCATGTGTGTATGTGTACAAGTTCCCACAGGATGGGAACGGGAGGGGTAAGCCCCAAGGGTGAATGGTGTCCAGCAGCCAGAAGAAATAATGCATGTCTCGTTGTGTGCTCAGTGCTGCCAGGAATATCCTGATGTGTGGGTGTGCACAGTGCCTGGCACAGCCACAAAGCTGCGTTTGATGAATGCAAGTTGTCGGTTTACTGTATATTACGCTTTATGTCATTTACCCATGATATCCTAGGGAATATGCCATAGCATAGTCTCCTGTTGCTGCCTCCTCACCTCAGTAGCCTGGGCAGAAGAGTGGCCAGTGCCGAGAGTACCAGGCTGCCCTGCTTTTGGGCTCCCACACTCTGCCTCATGGGAGCACTCCACTGGATAAGGATGTCTGGAAACTATTTTGGTACTGGGCCCAGGATCTCTGCCTTCTGCCTTTCTTTTGACTATCCCAAAAATGCCCTGTTAAGAATCTGCTCCTTGACTCTATGCATACTCTTGGTCACTCCTGTCTGTTCTTTTCTGCCTGCGCTTCAGCTCTTTGGAAGGTCGGGGAGTCCCCTTCTTTGAGGTCATTTACAGGCAGCAGTGAGGTTGAAAACAGGTGGACCTGTCATGCTGGAGCAGGAAAGGAACCAGCAAAGAGGATGGCAGGTTTAAGTTGGAATGGAGAGATGCTTCCCCATGCTTGGGAGGAGCTGGCGTTAACCACAGAGCTCGGTTCTGCCTCTTTGGCGACCCCAGTCGTTTCTGAATGAATGTCAGAGAAGAGGAGGAACTGTGAAAATAGTGTAAGCTGGAATGGGAGCCTCCTGTCCATCACAATGCAGGAAACTGGGACTGCATTCTGAGACCACCATCATGGCCTGTTGCCCTTTTGCTGGGCTTGTGAGGAGCAGGGTCTTGGGTGTTCATCTGCTTTTAGCTACAGATGGACGTTTCCACTAGAAATGGGCTTTGTGGTTTTGCCAAGTTCCCTCCCATACTCTGGAGGCTGTGGCAAGTGGTTTGGCTGGCTGGGGGCGGGGAGGTCAGAGCTGGGAATATGTCAGAGGCTTTGTTTTGGCTCAGATTTGGGTCTCTCAATCCTCTTAAGACCCCTTCCATCCCTGACCTCTTGGGGCTTTTGGCCTCATTTCCTCCCACATCCAGACATCTGGCAGTCAGCAGGACCCCCTGTTTGCAGCATCTGAGTGGCTTCTGAGGAGGAGGTGACTTTCTCTCAGGCTAATCTAGACTGGGCAAACAGGACAGGGATGGCTTGCGTGAGTAAAACCCGTCGCTTACAGTGCTAGCCAGGACTCTATCCTCATCCCTGCCTACTTTTATTTCCCGTTCTTTGTCTCTCACCATTGGCTGAGTATTCACATGTCCCAGTACTAAGTACAAAATAGGAAAATAAAAGTTACTATTCGAACCTTACAAAGCCATTAGACATAAGAGGTGTGACTTAATTACTTCAGTCATAGGTGGGAAAACCAGCGTTGCTGGTGTTTCCATGCAGTTAGTATGTTTGAGCTCCACGGGGTTTGGAGCACATGAACTTGTACACACCACAGACAGAACCGCTCACCCCATGTGTACTTGGATGTACTAGGCTTTCTTTTTGGCTTATTGAACCTCAGGGGACTTGGAATGAAGAATCAACATGCCAGCCTTGTTTTTAAGGTTAGTGTTTCCAGGATCTGTGGTGATATGTTAGGGTCCTGTGTTCTGAAATGGATAAGGTGGAAAGAAGGCTTGGTTTTGAAAAGAAAGTGTTGGCTTTGAGATGCAGAGAAGGCTAGGTAAAATACTGTGCCCAGGCTGTCCGTGTGAACTTGAAACTACTTCCAGCTCATCAGGAGCGAGAGTCTCCCGGCTGTGGTGGTGCACATCTTTAATCCCAGCATTTGGGAGACACAGACAGGTGAATTGCTTGAGTTGAGACCAGCCTAGTCTGTATCGTAAGTTCCAGGAAGCCAGGGCTACATAGTAAGACTTTATCTGAAAAGGTTTGGGTTCTAGAATGGGAATAATGTGGCTTAGTCGAAGAGCATTTGCCATAGACTCGTTCTCTAGCACTGCCATAAAAGAACAGAAAAAAGTCACCTTGTAAACATTTACCTTGATATAGTGATACGTGTCTGTAATTTCACAATTGAGAAGTAGATGCTATCCTCGATTATGTAGCTAGTTTTGAGGCTAGCGTGGGCTATATCAGACCTTATCTTTAAAAAATAATAAAGTTTGGGTCTTTATAGACTTTACTGCCTAACTAGCTGAGAGCGAGAGCAACAAGTAGCTGAGTTTCTTTCTTACTCTGATCTTGGGCTTTGCCATTAACTGGGAGAGTCCCTGGCCATCATTTCTTCTGTACAGCAGAGGGTTTGCCTTCCAAAGTTAGTTTTTCTCAAACTAAATCTAGAAACAGACCAGATTGTCTTTTTAGGTTTTTTTCTTTTTTTAATTTCTAAGACTCGGTTCCACTTTGTAGAGTTAGCCAACAACTTGTCCAGCTTGCCTCTGGTGTTCAGTGCCATCCAGAGCATCCTGTGTGCTGTTCGCAGGGCGGTTCCTATTCGCTTGCTCTTGGATGCTCTGTAACTGAAGGCTAATGTGTGTGTGATGCGGGCTGGGTCAGACTGTGGACAGCAGTGTTTGAACTTGCTCCTGGCAGTGCATAGGGCTCTTGCTTGCATGTCAACACCCTTTTCTGGACAGTGCCTCCCTCACTCTTCCTCATACCACGTTTGTTGCAGAGTCTCTTAGAGTAGCCAGAAGACTTGTACCTCAGATACTGTAGATAGGATCCTTCCTGCATGTCCAAGACTCTGATGGTGTAGTTTAAACACATGAGCACCTGAAGGGTGTGCTCAACCCACCCCTTTGTGTGGATGTGTGTATTCCTGGAGACCACATTCAGGGAAACCATCTACTGTAATATCCTCAGGCCTCTTTTTGCCCAGGCTTTTAATTTTTTCTGGAGCCCAGCAGGCCTTGAACCTTGGGATCCTTCTTCTTAGTCTTCTGAGTAGCCAGGGATACAACCCTGTTTATCAAGTCCAACTTCATTTCTGATTTTAAAGAAAGCTTGGGCTATCCTCTGTGGTGATGCTGAGGACTTAGTGTGCAAGTGGTCTACTCTGTGGTGATGCTGAGGACTTAGTGTGCAAGTGGTCTACTCTGTGGTGATGCTGAGGACTTAGTGTGCAAGTGGTCTACTCTGTGGTGATGCTGAGGATTTAGTGTGCAAGTGGTCTACTCTGTGGTGATGCTGAGGACTTAGTGTGCAAGTGGTCTACTCTGTGGTGATGCTGAGG
>PVIU01023203.1:0-27858 GCA_004026605.1 Ondatra zibethicus | reverse complement strand
TTTTTTTTAATCTTGTATCCAGCTACAATGCTGAATGTGTTTATGAGTTGTAGAAGTTCCTTGGTAGAATTTTTGGGATCACTTATGTAAACTATCATATCATCAGCAAACAGTGAGAGTTTGACTTCTTCTTTTCCAATTGATCTCCCTTTGGTGTCTTATTGCTCTAGCTAGGACCTCAAGAACTATATTGAATAGGTATGGAGAGTGGACAACCTGATTTCAGTGGAATCACTGGGATTTTCTCTCCATTTAGTTTGATGTTGGTTGTTGGCTTGCTGTTTATTGCCTTAATTATGTTTAGGTATGTTCCTTGTATCCCTGCTCTCTCCAAGACTTTTATCATGAAGGGATGTTGTATTTTGTCAAATGCTTTTTCGGCATCTAATGAGATGATCATGTGGTTTTTATTTTTCAGCTTGTTTATATGATGGATTACGTTGACAGATTTTCGTATGTTGAACCATCCCTGCATCTGTGGGATGAAGCCAACTTGGTCATGGTGGATGTTGGTTCTGATGTCTTCTTGGATTCTATTTGCTAGTATTTTATTTAGTATTTTTGCATCAATGTTCATGAGTGAGATTGGTCTGTAATTCTCTTTCTTAGTATTGTCTTTCTGTGGTTTGGGTATCAGGGTAATTGTAGCCTCATAAAAAGAGTTTGGCAATGTTCCCTCTGTTTCTATTGTGTAGAATAATTTGAGGAGTATTGGTATTAGTTCCTCTTTGAAAGTCTTGTAGAATTCTGAGCTGAAACCATCTGGTCCTGGGCTTTTTTTGGTTGCGAGACTTTTGATGACTGTTTCTATTTCTTCAGCAGTTATAGGTCTGTTTAATTTGCTTATCTGGTCTTGATTTAATTTTAGTATGTGATATTTATCCAGAAAGTTGTCCATTTCCTTCAAGTTTTCCAATTTTGTGGAGTACAGGTTTTCAAAATATGATCTGAGGATCCTCTGTATTTCCTCCGTGTCTGTTGTTATGTCCCCCTTTTCAATTTTGATTTTGTTAATTTTGATATTCTCTCTCTGCCTTTTGGTTAGTTTGGATAAAGGTTTGTCTATTTTGTTGATTTTCTTGAAGAACCAACTCTTTGTCTCATTGATTCTTTGTATTGTTTTCTTTGTTTCTATTTTGTTGATTTCAGCTCTTAGTTTATTTCCTGCAGTCTAGATCTCTTAGGTGAGTTTGCTTCTTTTTGTTCTAAAGTTTTCAAATGTTCTGTTAATTCACTAGTGTGGGATTTTTCCATCTTCTTTATGTAGGCATTTAGTGCTATGAACTTGCTTCTTAACACTGCTTTCATTGTGTCCCATAAATTTGGATATGTTGTGTGGTCATTTTCATTGAATTTTAGGAAGTCTTTAATTTCCCCTTTTATTTCTTCTTTGACCCACTGATGATTCAGATGAGCACTGTTTAATTTCCATGTGTTTGTGGGTTTTCTGGATTTGGTATTGCTCTTGACTTCTAGTTTTAAAGCATGGTGATCTGATAAGGTACATTGGATTATTCCAATTTTTTTGCATTTGTTGAGGTTTGTTTTGTTACCAAGATTGTGGTCAATTTTTGAGAAGGTTCCATGAGGTGCTGAGAAGAAGGTATTTTCTTTTCTCTTTGGATGGACTATTCTATAGATGTCTGTTAAGTCCATTTGAGTCATAACATCTGTTAGTTCTCTTATTTCTCTGTTCATTTTTTGTCTGATTGACCTGTCCAGTGGTGAGAGGGAAGTGTTGAAGTCTCCCACTATCAGTGTGTGGGGTTTAATATATGATTTAAGCTTTTGAAGTGTTTCTTTGACATATGAAGGTGCCCTTGTATTTGGAGCATAGATGTTCAATATTGAAATTTCCTCTTGATGGATTTTTCCTGTGACTAATATGAAATGTCCTTATTTGTCTCTTTTGACTGATTTTATCTTGAAGTCTATTTTGTTAGATATTAGGATAGCTACACCTGCTTGTTTCTTAGGTCCATTTGATTGGTATAATTTTTCCCAACCTTTTACTTTGAGATGATATCTGTCTTTGAGGTTGAGATGCGTTTCTTGTATGCAGAAGAGGGATGGGTTCTCTTTTTGTATCAAGTCTGTTAGCCTGTGCCTTTTTATGGGTGAGTTGAGTACATTTACATTAAGGGATATTAATGACCAGTGGTTGCTATCTCCTGTTAATTTGGTTTTCCTTGTTGGTGATGTTATTTTGTGAATTTTTTCTTCTTCTGGATTTGCTGTAATGAGATCATCAATTGTGTGTGTTTTTGTTGGTGTAGCCATCTTCCTTGGGTTTGAGTTTTCCTTCTAGTATTTTGTACAGCTGGGTTTGTGGCTAGGTATTGGTGAAATCTAGATTTGTCATGGAATATCTTGTTTTGTCCTTCTATGGTGATCAAAAGTTTTGCTGGGCATAGTAGCCTGGGCTGGCATCCGTGGTCTCTCAATGTCTGCATAATGCTTGACCATGACCTTCTGGCTTTCATTGTCTCCACTGAGAAGTCAGGTGTAATTCTGATAGGTCTACCTTTATATGTTACTTGTCCTTTTTACTTTGTAGCTCTTAATATTCTTTCTTTACTCTGTATGTTTAGTGTTTTGATTATTATGTGGCAAGAGGACTTTTTTTTGGATCCAGTCTATTTGGTGTTCTGTAAGCTTCTTGTATCTTCATAGGCATATTTTTCTTTAGGTAGGGAAAGTTTTCTTCTATGATTTTGTTAAATAAATTTTCTTTGCCTTTGAGTTGATTTCTTCTCCTTCTTCTATACCTATTATTCTAAGATTTGGCCTTTTTATGTTGTCCCATATTACATGGATATTTTGGGTTAAGCTTTCTTTAGATTTAATGTTTTCTTTAACTGATGAGTCTATTTCCTCTATTTTATCTTCTGCACTTGAGATTCTCTCTTCCATTTCTTGTATTCTGTTGTTCGTACTTGCATTTGTGGTTCCTGTTCTTTTCCTCATAATTTCTGTTTCTATAATTCCTTCGGCTTGTGTTTTCTTTATTGTTTCTATCTCAGTTTTCAAGACCTGAATATTTTCTGTTATATGTTTGAGTTCTTTTTCTTGGTTTTCTTTAAGTGATTTGCTGATATCTTCCAATTTTTTGTTTTTTTTCTTCCATTTCTTTAAGGTAATTTTCAATTCATCTTTAATAATTTCAGATATTCTCTTGTGGTTAATTTTAGATCATTTTCTTCTGGGTCATCCATATTTGGTTGTTCAGGTCTTACTTTTGTCTGGTCTTTGGGTTTCACTGGTATTGTGTTGCTCTTTGTGGTGTAGCTTGTGATCTTACCTTTTCTACTCATCTTTTCCTCTAATAGGTGTGGTTGGTGCTGTCTGAGATTCTGTTGAATAATCTTAGATCAAAAGCTATTTTTTTTCCTAGTGGTACAGTCAGTGTCACAGTTCTAGTTACTCCGTTGGTTATTCCTGTTCCTGGAGGTAGCTCAGTGCTCCTGTGTTTTGGTCTGCTCTCTTGTAGTTTGCTGTCTCAAGCCTACTTTGGTCTAGGCTGCTGGCTTTCATCTGTTTCTGTCAGTCTTGGTCTGGATCTCCTCTTGCAGATGTCCCTGTCTTGGAGTTAGACCTGTTCCGGTGGTGATCGCTGACTGGATCTCGTCACTGGGTCAGTCCTGATCCGCTCATGTCCCAGGACCGGGTTTGCTCCTGGCTTCTGCTCCTGGTGGAGCCCGTTCTCTCCTTGTCCTAGGTAACTGGTTCAGTCCCACTCCGGTTCCAGTGGAGGTCGCAGGCTCTGAGTCAGGTCGTTGACTCAATCAGTGTCCCAGGACTGGGTTGGCTCCCAGGGCTGGATTTGCTCCCGGCTTCTGCTCCAGGTGGAGCTTGTTTTCTCGGCTCTCTCTGTCCTAGGAATCTCATTCCCTGGCTTCTGCATTTAAACCTTCCTGTAAAGTGAGCACTCTGTAGCCAGTGTCCACAGTTCCAAGGTGAAATGATGATGTGGATGAGCTTCCAGCCATTTCCATCCCAACTTCAGAGTTGCTCCCAACATCTCTGCTTCCCATAGATCAGGCGACCTTCCCTCACTGATGGCATCAGACAGAGGTAGATGTGGGAAATGGACTCTATTCCCCTTCAACATCTATGAGGAGGGATGGAGTTCTTTGAGGGGAAATGAGTGGGCTGGTCAGGCAGAGGAAAGAGAGGGCAGATGGTGAGGTGGCTTGAAACTGGCACCACTGAAGAGATAGTTAGGATGCCATGTGTCCACTCAACAGTAAAGATGCGCTCCTGCCAAGCTGGGGCCAGCACAGCCCACCAAGGTGACCTCTCAGTGCTCTCGGCTTCATTACAATGGTTATCACAGAATTATCAGCTCTGGAAAACCAGCCCCTGCCAGCATCCATTTGTCACTGTTACACATCCAGAAAACCCTGTAAGAGGACAGAAAAGGAGGGGAACTCTGGTCCAGGAGTCAGAGCTGTTCTTGGAGTTCCCTGCTAGCCCCTGAACAGTCCTTCCATTTAGCATTCGCCCATAAACTAACTCTTCCAATCTGAGCAGGAACTCTCTTGAGAAGTTACACCCACCCTTGGTGCATCCTGCATCCACTCTTGGTGCATCTCCCCCACTTTCAAGCCTCATGAGCCAAACCTCTCCTTTAATAAACTCTGACATTGCTTCCACTACATCGTAAGTGTCAATGGCCACGGCCACGGCCACAGCCACACCCACAGCTGCTACACTGAATGCTCTCCACCTGTAGACCAGAGGAACACAATGGACAATCTCACGTATGTGCTCAAATGTTTAAGTTTTAAGGAGTGTGAAGACCAATTGGGAAAATTATACATACCATAACATGGCCCAGAAAGAGCTTGAACCTGACTTCATTTGGTCATGCTTAAACCTAAGGACCATACCCAAAAATTAACTTAAAAACGAATAAAAGACCGAAAATGCATAAAACTCTGAGAGAGAATACAGGAAAGCTTCTGACACTGATTTCTAGGTTTATAACCAAAGGCACATAAGAAAAAAGACACACATCAGACCTCATGAAAACCAAACAATTTTGTGCTTCAAAAAATTTATCACCTGATCAAAGTGGCATCCCGTAGAGTCAGGGAATGTATTTTCAAATTACATATCTGGTAAGAGATCAATATCCACAATACACAGAGAGTTCCTAAAATCCAGCAAAAGAAACCAAATACCTTGATTAAAAAAATATTCAAAGGCCTTAAGTAGACTATACATTTCTTCAAAGAAATGTAAAGATGACCAATAAAAATATGCAAAACATGATTGACTTCATTAATCAGAGAAGTGCAAAACAAAGCATAGTGTTGGGTGGGAAGAAGACTGTATAAGCAGAGTGCTCGCTGTCCAGCGTGAGCACCTGTGTCCGGAACCCAGAACACATGTATGACAGCGGTATCTGTAATCCCAGCACGAGGGGCAGTCGGGGTGGACAAGTAGAACCATGGGGCTAACCCAAACAGAGGGCTCCAGATTCAGTGAGAGACCATGGCTCAGTGAATAAGGCAGAGGGAGATAGAGGAAGATCCCCAATGTGTGGTCTCTCACCTCTACATGCTTAGGCATGTATGTGCTCACAAAGAACATATTGTACTAGTTTTATTTCTGTGGCTATTAGGGTTTTATTGCTGTGAAGAAATGCCATGACTACAGCAACTCTTTTGAGGAAAATATTTAATTGAGGGTAGATTACAAGTTCAGATCTTTAGCCCATTATTTTCATGGTGGGAACCATGGATGCAGGCAGGCAGACATGGCGCTGGGGAGATAGCTGAGAGTAGTACATCCAGGTTAGCAGGCTGTAAGAGAAGAGAGACATATGGGGCCCTGGCTTGGGCTCTGAAATCCCAAAGTCCACCCCTGTGACACACTTCCCAACAGTGCCACTTGCTATGAGTCTGTGGCACCACCTTCATTCCACCCACCATGTGCCATTCCCTTGCCCCATAGGCCATGGAATAAAAAATTAAAAGACCTATGTAGAAAAGTTTTCTGAATTGATTCTGAAAAGAAAAATGAGACTTTGTCAATTAATAGAAATAGACCCAACAGAAATTGTGGTACATTTTACTAATGATTAAATTGCTTTGCCATGGGCAAATGATCACTGGCTAAGAGAATGCAGTAATTTTGGGGGGAGAGATTAGCAACAAATATCCCTAAAACAAGAGACTTCAGTTTATATAAAGGAACTAATTGGATTCTCCCTTGTATAGTAAAAGGAACACCAATTTCTGGAGCCCTCACATTCTATACTTATGCAAATAAATCAGGAAAATTAGGTTATAAGTCAGGAAAAATAAGTAAAGTGGCTTTGAAGCCCTTATGATTCAGTTAAAAAGTCAGAGCTATATGTGATTCTTATGGTATTATTAGATTTTCCTGTGTCTCTTAATATAGTTATGAACTCTCAATATGCAGAAAGAGTTGTTTTACATATGAAATTGATCAACTTATTCTGAATGGCTCAGAATTAATTTTACTATTTATTCAACTAAAGTAATCTGAAATAGAAATCATCCCTTGTATATAGCACATATCAGGTCCCATACAGGTCTACCAGGTCCTTTAGCATTGATGAAATTGATGAGTTATTAGTTAATTAAGCCTCAGAATTTCATAAGAAACACCATATTAACAACAAAGGTTTGAAGAAACATTTTTCTATCACTGGGCAACAAGCCAAGGAAAGTATAACAAAATGTCCTGCTTGTTCTTTGTATAACAAACTCTATTATCTGCAAGAAGTAACCCAAAAGGTACCCAAACAAATGATACTTCACATATGGATGTGTTTCATTTTGCTTAGTTTGGAAAATTAACGTGTGCACGCTGTAGTGGTATCTCATTTGTATTTTAATAAATAAAGCCTTTCTGAAGATCTGAAAAGCAAAGCAGCCAGCCACTGGCTCTTATGTCAACTCAGTTCAAAATGGCATCCTGGCTTCAGGAATCTCAGAATGGGACTGAGACTGAGAGCTGTGTCTTCCCATCTAGGACTGAGATTGAAGGCGCGCACCACTGGGGTTAAAGGTGTGTGTCCCCGCTGCCTGGCTGTGAGGCTGACCAGTGGGGCTGTTTTACTCTCTGATCTTCAGGCAAGCTTTATTTATTAATTTATTGAAATACAAATGAAATGCAACTACAGTATGCTATATCGTAGATACATATTCAGTATTTTAATGGGCAACTGCTTTAAGTCCTGAAAAGGCTAATTCTGTAATTATGTATTTACTAGAAGTTATGGTTATTATGGGGATACCTGTACTAATTAAGACTGACAATGTTCCAGCATATATCTCTAGTAAAATGAAATAGTGTTTTGCATATTGCAACATAAAGCATATTACAGGTATACCACATAATCCTACAGGATAAGCAGTTATAGAAAGATCTGATCACACTTTAAAGGATATGCTTAATAATCATGGATAAGAAAAACTCTCAGAGATAGATTACACAGTGCTTTATTATATATATAAATACATATATGTATATGTATATATGTTGGGGGAAAGATTTTACCTTTCCACAGGAGAAGAAGAAAAGCTATGGATACCATCAAGACTGATAAACACTAGATTCAAATAGAAGACACCCTTGATTAGGTGAGGTGATGGTTCATCAAACAGCTTGATCATTCAGTCCAAACTAACTTATAAGACTAACAAATGCCTTTCATTTGATCAGGCATGAAAAATAAAAATAAAAATGATAATAGTTTTGAATGATAATTTACCAAAGGCACACTTGCCTTAGTGGCATGAAAGGAAAGTGGGTTTTTTTTAAACCATGTGTCTTAATTCCACGTTAGACTATTAGACTGTAGATTGCCATATGGCTCACACCATCTTAAACATCAGCCTTTGAGTTTTCTTCTTAAATATTATTAGAAATATTTTGTTGTTTGGTATTAAAAACACAGTTAAGAGATGTAAAATTTTTAAATTCAAACTATTTTAAATCTTAAGAACTGGAGTGATTTGGAGCTCAGATCAAATATTTGAGCAGGGTGGTGGCCAATGGTGGTGGCACAAGCCTTTAATCCCCACCCAGGGACAAAACTCAGATGCGGCTCCTAATTGCTATGTTTGTTCACAATAGAAACCACACACCATGTTCCAGGGTTACTGGAAAGGCAGCTGATTTCCCGTGGGGCAGGAACAAAGGACAGCTTTTGGGGCTGTTGGTGAGCTCTTCTCCATGCTTGCACCCTTGACCAATATTGAACCAGATGATACCCTAATTATTGCCATCATATTTATTGGTGAATTGGCAACTTGGAACTCTTCATAAAACAAAACGGAGTCCACCAACATTTCCCTTTTGGCAAAATAAAAATCTGTATCTTCTCTAGTTCATGGTGCATGTGCAATGGTATAGCTATCATCAAAATGGAAAATTACTAACTGGCAGATAAATGGAAAAGATATCTGGTCATGGGAGATAGAAATGGAAATGGACAAACTTAGCAAAGACATCAAATATTATGTAGCCCATACAGGCAAGACAGACAAAACATTTGGAAATAATGAAATCCTGGACAAACTGGCAATATGTTTAATTAAGACTAGAATATTAAATATTTATTCTGAATTTGCCAGGGAACAAATTCAGAATAAATCAACAAGAATGACAGATTACATATAAAAACTTGAAAGTTTACCTCTACAGCTAAAAAGTAAGGGATAATGGAGAACCAAATTAAACCAGAACAACCCTGTGAATAGCTATTATAAAGACTCCATAGCCAGGCGGTGGTTCACACCTTTAATCCCAGCACTTGGGAGGCACATGCCTTTAATTCCAACACTTGTGAAGCAGAAACAGGCACATAAGAATTACAGTGATTTAAAAGCTGCCTACAAAAGACAGACTAAAATTCATGTTGTATGAGGAGTGAGGCGGGCTGTGTTCCCGGCGCCCAGCTAGCTTAACTCCCAAAATAATTACATAGAAATGGTATTCATTTAAATTATTGCCTGGTCCATTATCTCTAGCTTCTTATTAGCTAACTCTCATATCTTGATTCAACCCATTTTTAATAATCTGTGTCACCATGTGGTCGTGGCTTACTGGGAAAGCTTCTAACCAGTGTCAGTCTCGGGCAGGAGCATCATGGCGGCTGCCACACTGCCTCCTTCCCAGCATTCTGTTCTGTCTACTCCACCCACCTAAGGGCTGCCCTATCAAAAGGCCAAGGCAGTCTCTTTATTCAACCAATGAAAGCAACACACAAACAGAAGAACCTCCTACATCATTTCCCCTTTTACTGTTTAAACAAAAAGGAAGGCTTTAACTTTAGCACAGTAAAATTACATATTAGAAAACAGTTATCAAGCAAGAATTACAGTTACAATATTTAGATATACTTTATCTTTTATCATTACTAAAGAAAACTATAATTACCTATCTATTCTTCAGCTCCATCAAAGACTCCAGAAGGATATAATATTACCTAAGTAAACCAGAAGTAAGCAACTTCCAAAACTCTAGAAGTGACAGAGATATCTCGCTTCCTGGACAGTCATCCAAAGGTATTTTGTACCACTGGGGCATCCATCTTCAGCCTACAGGCCCACAGTATTTAGCAGACTTTTCCATGAAGCAGGAAATTTTAAAGACAGTTCAGTCATTTTCTTCTGTGTCCTGCAGAATGTCTTGCAGACTCTTTCATGAATCAGGAACCCCGAAGGATCATCTCACCTTTAGGCAAGTTCAGCAGTCCTCTCTCTGCAGGTTCTTCATGTCCAGTTTATGCAACAGTCCAGGCAAGAGCAGTTTCTTGCTCAAATGGCTAATCAACTCCTTAAGGAGCCTCTTCTATGCCCATCTTCCTCTTGAAGTAGATTGGTGCTGCCAGGAGCAGACGTGTCTCATTGTCATGAGAAGCCCTAAGTTATTAAAACATTAAATGCCATATTCTGTTGTCTTTGAAAGATATGAAGAATGCCTATCTAACTGAAATATATCTGGAAAATCTAACTAACATGACTACAAGTTTGACTATTATCAATTATTATCCATTAACAACCTATATTTCTTAATTATACATTACATTTTTAAATGAGCTACACAATCACAATACCTTAATCAAGATTAGAAATACATATACATATAACAAAATTGACCTTAAATTTATATCAACAAAGCAAAATCCATACCAATGCAAATTATCCATATCTATATCAATTCAAAGAAAATGCTCTTTGTTATCTAAAAACAAATATAGCTTAACCTTGAATTTATATATAAAGAGAAAGGTATATTCATCCCCAAATACTAAGGTATATTTATCCACACATACAAAGTTGTATTTAGTTTCAAAATTTCAAAAGAATTTTTTAAATTGAAAGGTAATACTTTTCTGTTGCCAAAAACCATTTTGCCCTACCAAAGATATAATCTCCCTCCCTGCCACGTTGGGGAAAGGTTTTGCTTTTGTCTTTCTAGGAGACTAAGAACATCCACCTGAGGAATCTGGACAGGGGGAAGTGGTGCAGGAGAATTGTCTGTATTCTGTCAATCATGATTTAAATAAACGCTGATTGGCCATTAGACAGGAAGTATAGGTGGGACAACCAGACAGGAAGTAAAGTTGGGGCCAGAAGAACAGGAGTATTCTGGGAAGAAGGAAGCTCTTTCCACACTCCTCTCCAGAGCACTGAAGAAGCAGGATGTGACCTGCCCCACTGAAAAAGGTACTGAGCCATGTGGCTAACATAGATAAGAATAACAGGTTAATATAAGCTACAAGAGCTAATAAGAAGCCTGAGCTAATGGGCCAATCAGTTTATAACCTAATATAGACATCTCTGTGTGATTTCTTTGGGACTTGCTGGCTGTGGGAACTGGGCAGGATGAAAACCCCAACTAGCAGGCCCCTCGTGTTACAACTTTTCTGTTGCCAAAAACCATTTTGCCCTACCAAAGATATAATCTCCCTCCCCACTACGTTGGGGCAAGGTTTTGCTTTTGTCTTTCTTGGAGAATAAGAACATCCAACTGAGGAATCTGGAGACCAGGTGGACAGATGAAATGTCTGAAGAAAAAGGGCGAATCATCAGGAGATGTCTTACACACACACACACGCACGCACGTATGCACGCACGCACGCACGCACGCACGCACACACACACACACACACACAGAGAAAGACAGAGAGAGAGAAACCCCTTTGAGTTCTCCAAGATGATAAGACCCTGTAATGATAAACCCATGATCAGGCCCTGTAATGATAAACCCATCTGGATTGTGGTTCCAAGAAGATGATCAGGCTTTATAATGATAAACTCATCATCTGGATTGTGGGAACGCCACTAAGCTGACAATCACCACCCAAAGATCAGCTTTGGACTACAAACTGCTCAAGTCATTCAAACTGCTGAATATGAGACTGACATGTACATTTACAGAGCTTTAAACTCAGAAACACTTAATCCTAAGACTGCCAAATATAACCGAGGTGGACATTGTGGGAAACTTAGTAGAAATAACTTCATTGCTGTAAATAGTTTACTATGTTACACTCAAAACCTTTCCTTTCTATTTAGACAAAGGGGGGAGTGTTGAAGGATATCTAATCACACTGTGAACCTGGAATTGCATTATTTACTGGAAAGACCTGCTTCTAGCTGTGGTGTGGCTCAGTTCTAGCACACACCTTTAACCCAAGAGCTCGCTGCTTGAATATTATAAACAGGATTAAATAAAATCAATCATAGGTCAGAGCAAGCAACCAGTTGTCAGGAAAAAAACAGAGTGTAGAAGATATCAGGAGGACAGAGAGAGAACACACCCAGGAACTAGTAGGAAGGGACATCCCGTAGGAGGAGTTTTTGTTTCTGGTGGGGGCAGAGGAGGAGGCAGCAGGGTGATTTCTCCACCTCTCTGAGCTAGCAGGTTTTCACCCCCAACATCTGCCTCTCTGAGCTAGCAGGTTTTCACTCCAGCATCTGGCTCCTGAGTCTTTATTGATAAAATAGAATGATAGAGACTTAGTTTTAAAAAAAAAGGCACAGATATAGTCAGCTGACAGCCAAGAATAGCCATCATACTAATCTAAAGAGTCACTCATTGAGACTCTCCTCCCAGGTAATTCTAGATTATGTCATGTTGACAATTAAAAGTAACTACCACACATGTATGCACACAAGACACATGAAATATGGTCAATATAACAGTCATAGAACCGCAGATAAAAGCACACTCACATCTCCCTTCCCCTCTAGTAAGATAGCCATTAGCAAAAGGATGGGCAGTTCATCCAGCAACAGCTGAATGAATTGATACAAGTACGTCATTCAGCCTTGGAGCTGAGGGGCCTTCTGACTCCCTGCAACAACATCAATGAACCCCAAGGACACTGAGCTTTGGGGAAATGAGTCCAGCAGTGATTGAGAAGCACTGAACCATTCCCACTTAAATGTGGTATTTAGGAGAATCATAATCATAGAGACATTAGGTAAAGGGGGCTAAGAGAGGCCAGCAGAGTGGAGAGTTACTGTGTAATGAGTAAAGCTCGCAAGATGGAGGCCAGCAGAGCGGGCCATGCTGTTTAAACACAGTATCATGAACGTATTTATTCCACGGAACTGCATCTGTTGCAACAATCCAGATGAACTTTATATCATGTGCTTTGCTTTAATTATTTTTTTATTAAATGAAACAAATAAATAAGGTTTTTATGCTGAAAACTAAAAAAAATATAGGAAAGAGAAGGCAACTAAAATAAATGGGGGGCACTATGCTGGAAGGGTGGAGCATATGACAAAAATCACATTGTCATTTGATATCTGCTAAGAGAGACCCTAGCGGGAAAAGTCACTTAAATGTGGAGTGGACAGAGGAGGGTGAGGAAATGACCTTTATGGAAAACTTGGCCACCTGAATCAAGTGTCTCCAGACTGGATTACACAGGCTGACGGCAGCACAGGAGGAAACTGATGCTGAGAATGGTCAGCAAAAGCACTGTAAAGGCCAGGGAGTCCAGATTGAACTCTGCGAGGCCGTTCCACTGCAGTATGAGGGTTTAACTCTGAGAGAAGGCTTGACTGTGAACAGTCTAGTTAAACAGCAGCAGATTGGACTTGGCCCAATCTGTTGACTGGTGCTTTCTGCCAGCAATTTATTGAAACCCAGAGATGGATCAACTCACTGTGTACCCCAAACTGACCACAGTAAACAGGCCTCCTGCCTCCGTCTCCCAAATGCCACCATCACAGATGCAACTAGGCTAGTGTTTTTTTCTGGTTCCTATAAAATGTGAAGAAGACGGGAGGCATGACAGGAAAATAAATAAATGGCATTGGCTTCCTCTGTGTGTGTGTGTGTGTGTGTGTGTATGTGTGTGTGTGTGTGTGTGTGTGTGTGTGTGTGATATGCACTTGTGTATAAGTGTGTGCATGTGGGGGCCAGAGGAGGACTTCATGCATCTGCTTCTACTGTTCTGCACTTTGTGTTTTGAGATGTCAGCAACTGAACCCAAAGCTAGGCTGTTCTGGCATGGCTGGCCAGACAGCAAGCTCCCAGAGTCTGCCTGCTCTTCTCTTCCATACTGGAGTCACAGGCACACTCAGCCATCCCTGGATTCTACCTGGGTTCTGGGGATTCAAACTCAGGTCCTCTTGCTGTCGTACCCAGTGCTCTTAACCCCTGGGTCACCTCCCTAGCTCCCCACTATTGACTTTCCATGTGTTAATTGTCACCCGGCCAAGGGCTCATATCTGTTAGTTATAACCCTCAGATTAACTGCAAGATTAACTGCAAGTTTCAAGTTCATTCTTCACACAGGCAAAGAAGCTCAGGAAAGTTAAGGACCATGCTGAAGATCACTCAACCAGGGTTCCTGATATGACTTTCTGCTCTCTTTAGCACAAATAAGAATTTAATAGAAACTCAAACTCAGAACCCAGATGACACCCTTAGATGTACCTGGGAATCTGGGGAAATTGATATGGCTGCTTTGAATTCCCAGAGATCCATGGGGTGGGATTTAAATCAACTTCACCTAGGTCTTAGGACTCAGGAGATCTCAAGTGACTTTAGGGTCTGGCAGTATTGTGCTCTGAACAGGCGGTATCACTGAAGGTGTGTGTCTGAACATGTGGCCCCATCCTGTGGTGCTGTTTCAGCTGCTGTAGACCCTTTGGTACAACCAACCCAGAAGCACAACTGAGTCACCTAGATCTCTTTGTCCTGGTGGGCTAAGATGTGAGGAGTCACTGCTTCCTGCTCTACTGCCATCTTCCTAGCTGCAGTGAAGCCCAAGGCAACCTCTCCTCCCTAAAATGCTCTACCAGGCATTGAGAAAAATAACAAAAATACAGCAAAGTGCTTTGGAAAACTCAGAATGGAGAATGCACCAGTTAAAACCAGAGATTGAGAATCCAGTAGCTGCTGGCTACACTTCCCCATTCTTCCCCAGTACGCCTCTAACTCCACTCCCAAATACAAATTGTAGATTAGATACAAAGAGGGGCGTGCAGACAGACTTTGGTTATTCTTGAAGGGAGATGATGGTAGATGGGGAGTAATCCCAACACAGAATGTCTCTGTCCATTCAACACAAGAACAGAGAGAGATGGGCTGATTCTTGCTCAATTCTTTCCCAAGTCCTCCATTACTTCCCAGGTCACAAATAGCCTTCCAATGGCCTCTACACTGGGTACAAACTATCCAAGAAGAGACAAGCCAAGTACAATGCTCACAATCACACATGGATTTTACATTTTGGTGTGTATAGAAGTTTCAATATGATTGCCCCCCAACAATCTCAGAGGGACTGGCACTAATAAGGAGGTGTGGCTTTGTTTGAGTGGGTATGGCCTTGTTGGAGGAAGTGTGTCACTATGGGGGTGGGTTTTGAGGTTTCCTATATTCAGGATACTGCCCAGTACCTCAGTTGACTTCCTGTTGCCTGCAAGATGTAAGACTCTCAGCTACTTCTCCAGCACCTTGTCTGCCTGGAAGCTGCCGTGCTCCCTGCCATGATGACTGAGAGAGTCAGGCAGATATCCTGAAAGGCCCCCAATAACTCAGTTAAGAACTAGGCCTCAGCTCCTCAGGCAGATATCCTGAAAGGCCCCCAATAACTCAGTTAAGAACTAGGCCTCAGCTCCTGCCTCTTGAACTAAACAAGAGAGTTTCTGAGGAACATGAACAAAGGGCAACCAATGCCCTTGCAGCAAGGGTGTGAAGAACTTCAAGCACCAGGGCAGGGCCAGCTCCTCCATACCAGGTACCTAAAGGCAATAACCAAATAAGGACAAAGCCTGGGACTTGTCCAGACTTGTCCAAAAATGAAAAAGCTATGGCCTTAGCCTACCACTGCCAGCCCTAACCAAATAGAAATGTACTAATATAACTTACTTGTGTGAACCAATCATAGATAGAATGATCACAGTGCTTTTAAAATTCCTCTAGCTCTGTATGAAGAGCCTGCGAGCTTTGCTTGGGGTCGGTGCCATCTTTGCCTTTGTGTAGGATGTGTGATCCCAGCACGCTGCTACTTCTATTCCTGAGATTATAAACGCTCTGGCTGATTGCATACATGGATGGTGGTCTTTTGTGGAACTTCTCCAGGACCCTAACATATGGTACAATGGCTGGAAAATCCTCCCAACACTCCTGACATGTACTTTCTGTCAACCTTCTGGTGAGTGCTCTTTGCGAATCTCTGTTTGTTCTTTGTGTGCTGTGCTCTCTGCTGTTTTCTGGGAAGCTCGAGCTAACTAAGTGGCCCCAGTGAACCGAGTGGACACGCTTTGGCACGCACGCCACATGGGCTGAGAGACGTCTCTGACCCACCTGTATCTGTAGGCGATCTCTAGGGCACTGGGTCTCCCTGGTTGAACTGGGTCAAAGCATCGCTCCTGCAAAATGGGACTTGTGTACAGCAAGATAGGCCACTGTCCCAATCTGGTTACTGTTTAAGGCACCGTGCCAGCTTGTTCATCTGTGTCATTGTCCTGTTTGTCTGTGTCATTGTTGTCTGCTTTTGTCTACTAACTTCTTTCCTTATCCAAAAGGAGATGGGGCAAGCAATGTCTACCCTTGGCCCCCTTAGTATCCTGTTGAACAACTTCAAGAACTTCTGGGCCCAAAGTAGCCACTTAGGGCTTGTGGTCTGGAAGAGTAAATTCTCCATTTTGTGCAGGAATGAGTGGCCCACACTCAACGTGGGATGGCCTGAGGAGGGGACTTGCCATCTCCCAACCATCTGTTGAGTCAAGAACATAGTATATGGGTCACTAGGGCACCCTGATCAGGTTCCTTACATTACCACCTGGAAGTTCCTTTTAGAGAAGCCCCCTAAAGTATTGAAATCCTTTCTTCCTCCCCCAAAGATGGTTATGGCAGTAGCTGCTGAGGAGAGGGAGGGCAAAAGGGAGGAGGCAAGCCTTCTGCAACATTGTATCCTGTTCTCCTTTCTCCAAGTGATCTGGTGGAGGACTCCCTACCCCCAAGCAGCTGGTCCATTGGCCTTTTGCTACTAGCAACCTACATTATTGGCAGATGCAGAACCCTAAATTTTCTGAGAAGCCGGCAAAGCTCATTGACTTATTAGACTCTGTGCTCTTACTTACCAGCCGACATAAATGACCGTAACCAGTTACTTCAGGTTGTCTTTAGTACTAAGAAGAAGGAACAGATTTTGGCAGAGGCCCATAAATTGGTTCTGGACCCAGAGGGAAGACCAGCTGTCAATGCAGACCTCATAAATCCTGGTTTTCCCCTGATGTGACCCAGCTAGGACTTCAACATGGAGGAAGGTAGGGAGAAACTAAAAGTCTACTGCCAGGCTCTAATGGGAGGTCTTCAGGCTGCTGTGATGCATCCCACAAATTTGTCTGAAGTAAATCGGGTGCACCAGGGACCTGAGGAAGTGCCAGGAGCCTTCCTGGAGAAATTGATAGAGGCTCATAAGACCCGTATGCCCTTGGATCCAGAAGCACCAGAGATCTGCACTGAGCCCAACTTTTCTCAACCAGCTCTGGACGTCTGCTATAAGTTACAAGGACTAGAAGGTTTTGAAGGTAAGAAGTTGGCTGCACTCATTGCATTTGTGGGAAAAGTGTTTACTAATAGAGACCCCAGAAGAAAGCCAGACCAGAGATCTGACTAAAGCTTTAGACAAGTGGACACGAGGACTCACCAAGGTCCTCTTGGCTGCATCAGACGACCCTGAAGACACATGCTCACCATGTCACTCATAGATGAATATAAGTTGTTGGCAAGGCCCCCAAATCAATAAAACACTGGGTACCTTCTACAAAATTAGGTCAACAAAGGCATGGACAGAGACTGGCGTTTCTGGGCTGGCAGCGCACAGGCCACCCACACCAGTACAGCTGAAAGCTCACGCAATGCCATTGCCATCAGACAAAGCCCAATGCCAGAGAGGCCAAACTGGGAATTACCCCATCCCCACATCAAGAGCTCAGGGACCTGGGTATCCAAATCCCTTGCCAGTTGGCTTGGAACATGCCCCTAATGCCTGTTAAAAAGCCCAACTCTAATGACTACCGACCATTAAAGACGTCAGAGAGGTTAACAAAAGGGTTGAAGACCTTCACTCCAGAGTGCCTAACCCTTACACACTTCTTAGTACTTTGCCCCCAGAAAGGGCTGTCTATAACGTGTTAGATCTCAAGGATGCCTTCTCCAGTCAGTCAGCTCTTACTCGCCTTTGAATGGGCAGACCCAGAAGATGGATTCAATGGACAGCTGACTTGGACTCAGCTACCCTAGGGGTTCAAAAACTCTTCCACCATCTTTGAAAAAGCCCTTCATAAGGATTGGGGTGAGTGCCGACAGACACACCCTAACATCAGCCTGTTACAGCCTGTGGATGACCTCAAGGATTGGGGTGAGTGCCGACAGACACACCCTAAAATCAGCCTGTTACAGCCTGTGGATGACCTCCTTATAGTGATTGAAAAAACCTGCAAAGCTGCCACTGAGCTGCTGCCCAAAACATTTGGAGACCTGGAATATCATGTGCCAGCAAAGAAAGCTCAACTCTGCCAGACTGAGGTAATTTCTCTGTGATACATACTCAAGGAGGTGAAGGATGGCTACCAACAGCAAGAAAAGAAACCATCCCAAGGATCCCCAGACCTAGCAACCATCAGACCTGAGAGAATTCCTGGGATCTGCTGGGTTCTGTAGACTTTGGATCCTGAGGTTTGCTGAATTGGCACAGCCCCTATGTGAGGTCACAAGGGGAAGGAAATCGCCCCTTGACTGGACTCCACAGATGAAAAAGTCTTTGATGAAATCAGGGCAGTGCTACTAAAACACCCATGTTAGTATCACCATAAGTCACTAAACCCTTCCATTCATTTGTGGAGGAGAGAAAGGGAGTTGCCAAGCAGGTACTGATTCAAGACCTTGGTCCATGGAAAAAGACTGGTGGCCTACTTATTAAAAGACTGGACCCAATGGCCATTGGATGCCACCCTTGCCTCCATATAATAGGAGCAACAGACTTACTAAAGACTAAAACTGATCTTGGAACTAACCCCTAAATGACAAATCCATGCTATTGATGAGATTCTTAACCTAAATGACACCCCCATGCTATTGATGAGATTCTTAACCTAAATGACACCCCCCATGCTATTGATGAGATTCTTAAACCTAAATGACACCCCCATGCTATTGATGAGATTCTTAACCTAAATGACACCCCCCATGCTATTGATGAGATTCTTAAACCTAAATGACAACCCCCATGCTATTGATGAGATTCTTAAACCTAAATGACACCCCCATGCTATTGATGAGATTCTTAACCTAAATGACACCCCCCATGCTATTGATGAGATTCTTAAACCTAAATGACAACCCCCATGCTATTGATGAGATTCTTAACCTAAATGACACCCCCATGCTATTGATGAGATTCTTAACCTAAATGACACCCCCATGCTATTGATGAGATTCTTAACCCTCCTGACAGATGGCATCATCAAGCTCTGCTCTTAAAGCCACCGGAATCCAGTTCACCAACAGCAGTGCCTTGAACCCCGCCACGCTGCATCTAGATCTGAACCTGCACCAACCTCTCCATGACTGTGTGGACATCCTAGTCATCTCCATGGGATCAGACCAGACCTCAAGGACGTCCCTCTGATGAAGGATGAAATAATGTGTTATACTGACGGCAGTAGTTTCATCAAGGATGGTACCAGGTATGCAGTGGCAGCAGTCACCACCCATGATGAGGTCATTTGGGCAGAGGCCCTGCCTCCTGGGACATCAGCTCAGAGGCCTGAACTGATAGATAGCTCTAGACAGATGCTTCTGTCCCACCCAATCCTGTAGCTGTTCAGTCCCAAAGAAACACACAGAGGCTTATATTAAATATAAACTGTTTAGCCAATGACTCAGAAGTATATTCAGTGACTAGCTCTTACATCTTAAATAAACACATTTCTGTTTATGTATCATCATGAAGCTGTGGCTTACCAGTAATGTTCTGGCATCTTTCTCCTTTGGCAGCTATATGGCATCTCCTTGACTCTGTCTACTTTCCCTATATATCTTGGATTTCTCACCTGGCTTTACTCTGCTAAGTCATTGGTCAATACAGCTTTATTCATCAACCGATATAAGCAACACATATACAGAAGGGCATCCCACATCATCTCCCCCTTTCTGTCTAATTAAAAAGGAAGGTTTTAACTTTAACATAGTAAAATTACATATACAAAACAGTTATTAAGCAAGAATTTTAGTTACAATATTTAGTTCATTTACATTTGGCAAATTAAGGAAAATACTCTATCATCTATTATGAGTCTAAAGTTTTATATCTAATTTGTCTTTTGTCATAATGAAGAAAAACTATAATTATAACTTCAACTCCATCAAAGACCCCAGAATGATATAATATTACCTAAATAAACAGGAAGTATGTTATTGTAAGCAACTTCCAAAGTCCTAGAAATGACAGAGACATCTCGCTGCCTGGATAGTCACCCAAAGTTCTTCTGTGCCATTGGGGCATCCATCTTCAGCCTACAGGCAGACTTTCCAGTGAAGCAGGAAATTTGAAGATCTGTTCTGCCTGTACTGGTAAAGTTCATCAATCGCTTTCTTCTGTGTCCTGCAGAATGTCTGCCAGTTTCCTCTGTGAAGCAGGAACCCTCTCTTTTGGGAACTTCAGCAGTCCCTTTGCTGTGGGTCCTGAATGTCCAGTTCATGCAACATACTATGAAGCACTCCATGCAAGAGTAGTTTCTTGCCCAAATGGCTAGCCTTATCACATCTAAGGCAAGTTCCATAAAGAGTTTCTTTGATGGCCATCAACCTCTCTGAAGTAATTGGTGCTGCCAGAAGCAGGCATGCCTCATTGTTGAGAAAAGTCTAAGTCCTTAAAACATTTTAAATGCCATATTCTGTAGGTCTTTGAAAGTTTAGAAGAATACCTGTCCATCTGAAATATATCACTGTATATCTAGAAAACCTAACTGACTACAAATTTGACTATTATAGATTACTATCTATTAAGCCATAATTTTTAATTATACATTATACTTTTAATGAGCTGCATAAACATAATACCTTAAACAAGAGTAGAAATATACATATAATAAAATTGACCTTAAATTTGTATCAATAGACCAAGGTCCATACCAATGTAAAGTATTCATTTCTATAGCATATTCCATTATTTTTCTTTGGAAAGACCCTGACTGTAACCATAAACCATTTATAATCAACCTCCTTTAAATGAAAACAAACATTTATAAACAATATTTGGGAATTTGGCCATAGTTCTCTAGACTACTTTCCACTGATTGGAGGTGCTGTTAATTAGGTCTGTCATAGGGTATCCTATGTGGTTGGTCCATCTCAGCCAGCAGTCCTGAAGTTGTTGTGGATGTTGGCCCACCTGAGCCATCGCTTCAGGGGTCTTGTTTGACCAAACCATGTTAGCGGGTAAAGAATCCACAGCTAGCCAGGTGGTGGTGGCGCACGCCTTTAATCCCAGCACTCGGGAGGCAGAGGCAGGCGGATCTCTGTGAGTTCGAGGCCAGCCTGGTCTACAAGAGCTAGTTCCAGGACAGGCTCCAAAGCCACAGAGAAACCCTGTCTCGAAAAACAAACAAACAAAAAAAATTAGAATCCACAGCTTTCTATCCTCTGTGGAAACAAAAGCAGAACCTTTTTTCCAAAGTAACATGTCCTTAGACTTAAATTGTGAAGTCAATATCTTTAAAATATATGTTGGTTTAGCTTAGCAGCCCATATAATGGAATGTCTCTCTGTAGTTAGTTAATTCACAGACAAAAAATTCAAAGAAAACACAACAATATACATAATCCAGATTCTTTGTGTATTTTCCATCTTTATGTGGCTTTCTTTTATTTTTTAATTTTTGGTTTTTTTTTCGGGGGGGGGAAGGGGTTTCTCTGTGTATCTTTGGCTGTCCTGGATCTCACTCTTTAGATGAGGTTGTCCTTGAACTCACAGAGATCCACCTGCCTCTGCCTCCCAAGTGCTAGAATTAAAGGCATGTGCCACCAAGCCCAGCTACTCTATTTCTTTTTTTAAGAACTTTCTCTATCCTTTTTCTTTTCTCTCCAAAGCCTATGTATATTTTAAACACACTGTAAATTGTTTAGAGGTTTTTGTTTTCTGTCCGAATCTGTCTTTACTGTATATCTTTATCCTTTTCTGAGCACGTGAGTTTTCAGTCTGCTAAGCAGCATGACTAGGATTAAAGCCACGGCTTTGCCAGCTGGACCCACCCCATCCTTGGCTTCCCGGGAGTCTAGCTTCATGGTGGAGGTACTAGTGGGAGCCCCCTTTTTTTTGCATCAACTTGTGGAGTTTCTAGGTCCATGCCACCACCTAAAAGTGTGCCACTGGCTGCTCATATGTTTGGTGACAGGGGTTCTTAAGAGCCGCCATGTGGTCTTTGCTGCTAATGCTGAGACAAAAAGCCTTTCTTAAAGTATCTGTGCCTCTGCTCACTGCCAGCAAAGAGAGATTTCAGAGTGAAGATGGTTACCAAAAAGTTGGGCTTGACTCTGTTGTTGTCTGTTTAGAATCCTTTATTTTTAAAACTTTCTCAGCCTTTATGTGGAAATTCTTGCCAAATGTTTGGGCACCACATCAACCAATAAAAGCAACCCATATACAGAAGGACGTCCCACATCAGATAGCTTTAACTAAGGCACTACAGCTGGGAAAGGATAAGAGACTTAACATCTATACTGATACCAACCAATATGTGTTCACCACAGTACATGTCCATGGTGCTATCTACAGGGAGAGAGGCATATTAATTGCAGAAGGAAAGTCTATTAAAAACAAACAGGAGATTTTAGATCTCTTATGGGCCATATGGTTGCCCAGGAAAATAGCTGCTATACACTTCTGGTGCACTGGAAAAGAGAAATGATTGGCAGATGCAACAGCAAAGGAAGTAGCCCTCCAGAAGGCACCTGTCCTGCTGGTCTCACCACTGAAGCTGGTAGCACCCACCCTGCCAGAATTTCCAGCTTATGCTGACTAAGAGCTCTGAGGATCCACACATGTCCAAATGCCTACAAAGAAAAAGATGGTTCAAGACCCCAGGTGAACAGATCCTCCTCCCATCAGACTTCACCATTCAACTGGTCCAACAGATACATCCGAACACTCACCTGGGAGAGAAGAAAATACAAGAGCTCCTTACATCTAAGACAGCAGAGGCCATAAGCCGATGCCCCACATGACATCCCATGAATGCAAAGAACAACGTCACAAGGACAGGGCACCAGGAAAGAGGAACCCGACCAGGAGCCAACTGGGAAATCGACTTCATGGAGGTAAAACCAGGACTATGTGGTTATAAATACTTATTAGTCTTTTTAGATACTTTTTTAGGACGGACTGAACCCTTTCCAACCAAATGTGAGATGGCTGCAATAATACTCAAGAAACTACTAGAAGAGATTATTACAAGGTATTGTCTTCCAGTGCTCATGGGCTCAGAAAATGGGCCTGCATTCATTTCTCAGGTAACACAGATGTGAATTAAGGTAATTGGGACTAATTGGAAACTTCATTGTGCATACTGTCTCCAGAGGTGAATGGATAAATTGGAACCTTAAGGAGACCTTAACTAAATTAACCCTTGAGACTGATGGTGACTGGTTTCTCTCCTCCCCTTTGCTCTTTATCAGGTTTGTAATTCCCCCATCCTTTGGGCCTAATGCCATCTGAAATCATATATGTCAGACCTCCACCAATACTGCCCTAACCTAAAAGCAGAAATGTTAGCTGACCAAAGTTTCTCTCCTCCCTACAAGCTTGCTCTCAGGTGCAAAGACAACTCTGTCCCCAGCTTTATGAAGTCTATGAGAAGGAACCACCTCCTGTGTCTCACAGATTCTGGCCAGTGGACCTAGTGATCAACAAACAATATTGGAAAGAGACCTTAGAGGCTGGCTGGAAGGGATCCCACACTGTCATCCTGACTACACCCACGTTGTTATGGTGGTTGGGAGCCCCACCCACAACCACCATTCCCACGTGAAGCCTGTGGACCTGCTATGCTGGCCTCGAGGACTATGCTTCAGAAGAAGCCAACCCTGGACTTTGGAAGGCCATTGCCCACCCACAGGACTTTCTCAAATTGAGAATTCAGAATGTCACTGACCCAGCTATGTAGTCTAAACAATGACTAAGTTTGTCCTCCCTAGCCTGTACTTGCTCAGCGTATCCCTTATTAACAGCTGGGTAGAGTAGTTACATCCCCCTTTGGTCCTCCAACTTCACTTGGGTTATTATTAATTCAGAAGTTGGGGAAATCCTGAATCAAACCACCCATCTGGCCCCCATGAAGACCTGGCTCTCTGACGTGTACTTTGACCTATTCACTCTGGAACCCCATTATTTTTCAAGTGATAACCCATGTGCCCTACAAGAACAATATTTCTATATCTGCCCCAGTCATAACAGAGACAAGTAATTGGAAAGGAAATGTGGAGGCGGGGGAAGATAAATACTATTGTGCCTCTTGGGATTGTGTTTCCACAGGCCATATCTGGCCACACCCAGCCTGTGAATGGGATTACTCTTAGAACATCAATTCAATACTAATTTGGTCCACCGAGTAAGGCAGGAAAGCCACAGGATGGGCATCAGGTAAAACCTGGGTGTTGAAATTCAAGCAAGGGGATATGGTGACCCAGGGAAGCTGTTTTCTGTGTAGCTATAGGCTGAGCCTCTGTTATCACCATACCTTTGGGGAACAGTCAATACCTTACTGGGCTAAGCCAGAAGGCACAAGAACCCCAATATCTACTACTGAAACACCACATTTGGCCATGCCCTATGGCCCAGGGCCCCTGGGGCTCTTAATCAGCCACCTTCTCATTTCTGAACACTTTAAATCCCAGTCTCACTGAAAATTGCTGGTTGTGCCTAGATACAAAGCCCTCCTGTTGCGAAAGCATAGCAGTCAAGGGAAATTATACTACATCCCATAACTCACGAGCTTGCAGATGGCAGCAACCAATTAAGGGGAGGCTTACCTTGCTGCTGGTGACAGGAAACGGCCTCTGTCTAGGTAAACATGGCTAGTCCCATCTCTGTGATCTCACTCAGTACCTAGTGGGAGCTGGCTTCCTGATCCAGCTGGATGACACCAGGTGGCCTGTGCTTCTGGCCTAAGCCCCTGTGTTAGTGTTCAGGTGTTGAATCAGACCAAAGATTTCTGTGTTCTGGCCCAGTTAGTCCCAAGAATTGTCTACTACCCTGATGATAAAGACTTTTACCAATTAGAAATGTCACCAAGATGGGGAAAATGAGAAGCTGTCACAGCTGTCACAGCTGTCTTAGTATCCACGCTCCTAGGTGTCAGTGTATTTGGAGCCGTAGGTACTGGAATTTCAGCTTTGATACTACAAGACCAGAATTACAGGGCCTTGAGAGTGACAACAGATGTAGATACAGCCACCCTAGAGAAACCCATCACCCACCTAGAGGAGTCTCTCTCTTCCCTTCCTGAGGTAGTTCTCTAAAGCAGGAGAGGGCTTGATTGTTATTCCCGCAACAAAGGGGACTATGCATGGCCTTAGGAAAACAATGCTGCTCCTGTGCCAACCATTCTGGAGTTACCAGGGACACCATGGCCCTGGAAAAGCAACAAATGATGGATGGTATGAATCTTTATTTAATTGCAACCCTGGTTAACAACCACCTTATCAACCCTAGCTGGTGTAATGGATTAAGTAAAATGCTACAGGTTCCCGAGTGGCTGCAGCAGGCAGTGCGCCATGAGACCATACTGCAGCTCCCCTAGCAGGGGCAGGCAGCAGGCACTGGGGCCCGAGAGCAGCCAGTCCCAGGCAGGGATGGTCCAGTTCCCCAAGTGGCTGCAGGGAGCCATGAGGGGCAGCGAGACCCATGAGGAGAGACAGATGGATGGGCACACCACGAGACAACACCGCAGGTCTCCAAAGGTGGCTGGTCCCAGGCAGGGAGCCACATGGCGGGCGACAGACGGATAGATAGGCACATCATGCAGAGTGAGATTGGATATTTATTTAGTAGGTTATGGAAGGGAAGGGGAGAAAGGAGAAGAGCAGGGAAAGGGGCAGAGAGGGAGAGAGAGAAACAGAAGGGGGAAGAGGAGAAGTGGGGAGAGACAGAAGCTGCCTCTTTGAGAGGGAAACAGAAAGGGAAGGGACTCAGGCTGGAAGCTGAAGATCAGGAAGGGAGTAGGTGTGGCTTGTCTCTTAAAGGGACAGAGCCGACCATACCTTACCATCTCTTTTTTATAATAAACGGGCGGGAGTTTAGGTACAATAGGTTAAAGGAATTGGGGTGTCAGATTCTCAAGACTGCTTCCTGCTTATTTGTGGGTGTCATCTTGGGGGGGACCTGAGAAAGCTGGGTGCTGGTTGCATCCTGGCTTAGCTGGTCTGTTTGTTCCTGTCCAGTGTTTGTGGTATGGAAATGTCTGGTGTCTCTTACACCTGTTTAAGGTATTGGCAGAACAGAGGGCAAAGTTAAATTTAGGAAAAAAAATTTGGGATCAGGAAATTGAGGAGGATGTATCTGACCTGTATAAGGTGGATCCTTCAATTAGGCTCCCTGGAACTCACAAGAATTTTTTGGGTTTGTGAAAACAGAAATTTTAGTCATATACATTGTATAAACAGTAGCATATTTATGTCAGAATGATGTGACAAATATTTTTGCACAATGAAAAGTATTTTTAAGACTATGGAAGGCAGCATAAGAGAGTGAAAGACCCCTGGAGTGGGGAGACTCTCACTCGGGATAACATGACCCCCCAAGAACTCATGAGAGACAGTCCTTGCTGCAATCACACAAGGTTTATTGACAGGAACCAATGCACTGGGGCCGAAACTCATTTCCCACACAGAAGTAGGGGAGTTCGACCCTGAGTAGCTGGGAGAGGGGGTATTTAGGGGAAGAAACCACAACCCAAAGGGGGTAGGGAGGGAGTCATTGGAAAATTTCGAAAATACCAGTGATCATTGGAAAATTCTGAATATACCAGTGATAATCACAAGGGGGTAACTCCCCGTTTCTCAAGATTATTCTCAAGATTATAATCTAACTTTATGGTCAGCTAGTTCCTGGAACAGAGCCACTGAACAGGCTAACCTAGATTTTTGGCTCTTCTCTTCCTGTTAGATTTTTGGCTCTATTTTTCCTGCTAGAGGGGTCTGGATTTATCCGGGTCTTTCAAGAGAAATTTGTTAACTTGTATTTGTCCTCACACCTTTATAACTTGCAGGTCTTATATTTATATTTGTATTTTACTGAGATTTGTTTGGAGAGGCTGTCCTTATAAACTGACAAAACCTCTCAGCCGTCAAAGTGCATCAGAGATCTTTGAGAAGGATAAAATTTTACTTGAGTTATTGATTTAAAAAAAAATCTCAAAACAGCCTAGAACAGACTCTGTTATGTGGTTACAAGTATTCATTCTTATAAAGATTTATAATGAAAAAGAGCAAGCTGAGCAGGGTAAATAACCAAATGTAAATTTTAAGGAGAAACAGAGCACCAGGAAGTGGAATGCAGCTAAATTCTCTGCTCAAAGAGATAAATGAATTAAAAAATGGAATAAAGGGAGTGGTGACCTCAGGGCAAGATCCCACCCAGCTAAGTTTCCAACTTGTGTAAAGGGACTAAAGTTTAGAGCTGGGTATTGTGGGGCACACCTTTAATCCTAGCACTGGAAAGGCAGAGGCTGGTGGATCTCTTGAGTTTGAAGCAGCCTGAACTAGAGATCCAGTTTCAGGACATCTAAGCTCAGGCAGTCAGTGAAGGACAGAAAGCTGGTGAAGATGGAATTGAGTAAGGAAGTCATGTTACAAGACCAGTAAGCAGCAGACCGTGGCAGCTTCAGTCACATGGTTCTGGATGTAGAGTCAAGGATAGAAAATTGGAGTTACGGAATAAAGCCACTGAAGTCAGGCGTGTGTCAGAGGCCCCTGAATGGAGGCCTAGTAGAGAGGCCGTTGCATGAAGCTGTGAAGGTGCAGCCTGGATTGCCTTGGTGAATCCAAGATGTTAGAGATGCCAGAGTTGTGGGATTACCTACCAAGGAGAGCTGATGCCAGGGAGTGGAACCAGCCCAAGGGAAAGAAGTGTGCTGCAGGCAACAGGAGCTGAATAGAATGGGGATCTGAAGAGTGTTTTGACATCAGACACGGAGATGCAGTTTGGAGTTTGCCCAGCTAATTGGCTGTCTTGCTTTGGTCCAGCATTTCCTCACTATTCTCCTTTTCCTCACTTTTGGAATATCCTGTGCCATTATATGTTGGAAGTATGTGATCTGCTTTTCGATTTTGATTTTCAGGG
>PVIU01023202.1:0-27885 GCA_004026605.1 Ondatra zibethicus | reverse complement strand
ACTATGTTCATAGCAGCATTGTTTGTAATAGCCAGAACCTGGAAACAACCTAGGTGCCCCTCAATGGAAGAATGGATCAAGAAAGTGTGGGTTATATACTCATTAGAATACTACTCAGCGGTAAAAAACAATGACATCTTGAATTTTGCATGCAAATGGATGGAAATAGAAAACGCTATCCTGAGTGAGGTAACCCAAACCCAGAAAGATGATTATGGTATGGTATGGTCCATTCTTTAGTGGACCCTAGCTATAAAATAAAGGACACTAAGCACTTAGCTCACAAGCCCAGAGAAGCCGAATAACTAGATGAACCCAAAGAAAGCATACACGGAACCTCCTGGAAGTTGGAAGCAAACAAGGTCATGAAGCAAAAGTTGGAAGCCAGGGGGCGGGGATAGAAATGGAAGGTATAAAATGTTTAAAATGCAAACAAGAAGACCTAAATTCAAATGCCCAGCACTCATATAAAACGTCAGCCATTGAATGATACTTGTAATATATATACACGTGTAAGCCCTCCACTAGGGAATTAAAGAAAAGTGATTCTTGAGGCTGTGTGGACAACTAGTCTATCTAAACTGGCGAACTCTTGCTTCTGTGAAAACCCTGTCTATAAAATAAGGTGGAGAGAAATCTGGGAATATACTATACATCATCTTCTGTCCTCCTTGACATGCACGCACGCACGTACACACACACACACACACACACACACACACACACAGGTATCTACACATAAAATTTAAAATGAAAGAAAAATGAAGTGCCCTTCCCAAAGGCCCCTCTTAATGATTCTAAGTCTGTTTATGTAGTATTTTTATGTAGCATTTTTATCATATGAATGGATGGAATAAAGAGAGTATGTGACCTAAGTTTCTCTAAGGACATAACCTAAAGAAAGCCCTATATTCCTTAGCCTGGAGAAACTGACAATTCCTTTACAGAAGCCTGAGGAAGATGCAAATAAATAAGAAACTTCATTTATGTTATTTTTGTTGTATGCACTGGACAGTCATGTACATAAAAGGCAGAACACCTGCATCCTGAAACAGGAATAACTACTAGATTTTTGCAGCAGAAATTAGCTGAGAAGGGCTTCACATAATGGAAGTATTAAAAGCCCTGCAGGAGAAAACTAAGTTTAGGCAATTTTTGAAGACAACAGGTTCAGTTTCCACCTGTGCAAGAGACTAAAAGATTTGTAATCATTGAAAAGTCGTGTGTGTGTGTGTGTGTGTGTGTGTGTGTGTGTGTGTTTACCCAGTGTGGAGCTGACAATGGTTGGGTCTAACAGCAACCACAAGCTAGTTGTGAGTGTCCTTGAGTGTGGGACCTGATGAATGAAGTGGGTGGGCAATGACAGCATTCCTTCAATTAGCATTCTGTTAGGAGTGAGTTGCTGCCAAGCTCACTTTGTTTGGAAAAGATTGCAAAGCTGTACTCCTGCTTAATTATTGCAGCAGCCTTTACCTCAGCTGCCTGGTTTGGCATAGATTCTGTGGATTTTCAGTGTAATCTGCCAAAGCTGCGTCTGTTGTGTTGGCTCACTGCAAACTCTCCTGGAAGGAGCCCAAGGACAAGGGTACACCCAACCACAGTGGTGCCCACTGAGTACTCACGCCTTTTCCTGGGCATCTACCTTGTTATGGGGTCTGCTGATGAATACCGTTCCCTGGGCATCTTCACCTGTTATAGGACCCACTGAGTAATGCCTTTCCCTAGGCATCTTCATCTTATTATGATGTCTACTGAATTTTGAGAAAGTTTGTAAGAAACTTAGCACGAATCCTTGGAGCTGGTTCAGTTAATTGACAGATAATTTTACTTAACCTTTGGTTCCAATGGTTCATCCCCATGCACATACAATCACTGTGCCCCCTTTTAAAATCTCTTAGACAACAGTTACAACAGACATGGCAGTGATATTTATGCCACAAAATTAGATGATTTTGAGAAACAAATCTTGTTTATCTACCAGATTTTAGACAAGATCTATAAATACTCATATTTTATATTTGACTTATTATAATACTCTTCTCTAGAACAAAGAGTTTAAAAATTTTCAAATTTCTGTGTTAATTCTAAGCAGTCTAACTTTGGGAGAATCATAAAAGCCTTTGATGTTCACAGTAACCCAAGTGATATGAGATGTTTATTTTGTTAAAACTCTTCACTCTACGGTTCTACAGGTCTTTGCAATTCTAAGTGTGACCAATCCAGATATCATTTAATCATTTGTAAAGTGCATCAGTGCTTTTCCTTCTTAAAACTAGCTTGTATGAACTGGATATATTACAAACAATAAGTTGTGGTTCTGGAATCTATAAAGCCCAAAATTAAGAGTCTGTTACCAGTAGGATTCTTTTTCATTATTTCCATAAGCTGTGACATAGGAAGATTGAGAGAAAAAGGAAGGCAAGAGAGAAAAGAGATGGGGGAGAGAGATATAGATATTCTTCCTATCTATAACTAAGTTACTCTTGTGATAACACATTCTAGCCACTTGTGCAGGTGCTACACCCATGTACCAAAAACCGAATAAAGGGCTTATCTCATTTTTTAATTAAATTTATTCACTTATTTTACAATCCAACTGCAATTTTCTCTTGTTCCTCTCCTCCCATTCTCTTCCCCCACCTAAGCTCTGCCCTGTCCCCAAACAAATTCTCTTGTTTGGGTTCAAAAATAGGACATCATAGGTATCAACAAAGCACAGAATATCAAACTGTGATAGGACTAGCTCCTCTCCTTGTATTAAGACTGAGCAAGGCAACCCAGTATGAGGAATAGGTTCCCAAAAACCAAAGTGTTAAGGACAGCCCCTGTACTTACTGCTAGGAGTCCCACAAGTAGACCAAGCTACAGACAAATGTAGAGAGCCTAGGTCAGTCCCATGCAGCCTCCGTGGCTGTTGGTCTAGACTAAAGAACTCAAAAAAAAAAAAAGACAACAAAGTGATAATAATAATGATGATTAGAAATAAATAATATAATTTAATTTTAAAATGGAGTACAGATCTCAAATGACTGAGATACCCTTAAAGAAATATTCAACAGCCTTAGTCATCAGAAAAATGTAAATCAAAACAACACTGAGATCCCATTTACATTTGTCAGAATGACTAAGATCAAAACCACAAATAACAACTTATACTGAAGATGATGAAGAGCAATGGGAATACTTCTACCCTGCTGGTGTCAGTGCAAACTTTGGCAGAAACTTTAGAAATCAATGTGGCTTTTTCTCGGAAAATTTGGAATCAATCTACTTCAAGACCAAGCTATACTTGCATTGTCCGTACACCCCATCTTCCCAATCACCTGATCCCTCCTCCATGCTCTACCCTCACAATGTTAACACTCAAAATCAAGTCCCCCTCCTAGGGAGAACCAAGGATTCCCATAAACATCTCCTCAGGGTCTGTGAGATCGGAGCTTGGTTATCATTTACTTAACAGCTAATATCCACATATATAAGTGAATACATACCATATTTGTCTTTCTGGGTCTCGGTTACCTCTCTCAAGATGACTTATTTTCTAGGTACAACCATTTTCCTGAAAACAGCGTCATTTTTGATAGATATGAACACTCCACTGTGTAAATTCAGCACATTCACTTTATCTAATCTTCAGTTGAGGGACTTCTGGGTTGTTTCCAGTTTTTGACTATTATGAACAAAGCTGCTATGAATATAGATGAGCAAGCATCCTTTGTTTAGGATGGATCATCCTTTTGGTACATGCCCAAGAGGGAGATAGCTGTCTTGAGGAAGATCAATTTCCAATTTTCTAAGGAGCCACCATGTTGATTTCCATAGGGGCTGTGCAAGTTTGCACACCCACCAGCAGTGGAGGAGTTTTCACCTTACTCCACATCCTTACCAGCTTGAGTTGTCACTTGTGTTACTGATCTAAGCAATTCTGACAGGTGTAAGATGGAATCTAAAAATAGTTCTGATTTGCATTTCCCTGATAGAGAAAAGTGTTGAGCATTTCTTTAACTGCTTCTTAGCCATTCGAGATTCCTCTGTTGAGAATTCTCTGTTTATATCTGTACTCCATGTTTTAATTTGATTTGGTTTTTTGATATCGAGTTTCTTGAGTTCTTGAGTTCTTTAAATATTTTGGATAGTAGTCCTCTATTGGATATGGAGTTAGTAAAAATTGTTTCTCATTCAATGGGCTGTAGCATTGTCTGCATGACAATGTCCCTTGACTTACAGAATCTTTTCAGTTTCATTAGGTCCCATTTATTAATTACTGATCTTAGTGACTGCACTATCACTGTTCTATTCAGAAAGTCACCTCACATTCCAATGTATTCAAGGTTATTCCTTACTTTCGTTTTTATAAAGTTTAATAAGTCTGGTTTTATACTGAAGTCTTTGATTAACTTGGATTTGAATTTGTGAAGCATGATAAATAGAGATCTATTTGCATTCTTCTAAATGTAGACATCAGGTTTGATGACCACTGTTTGCTGAAGATGTTGGTTTTTTCCAGTATGTATGTCTGTCCTCTTTATCAAAAATCAGGTATTCATGGTGTTTGCATTTATGTCTTTGTCTTCAATTTTTTTCCATTGATCAATGTGACTATCTATATGCCGATACTATGTATTTTTTATTACCATAGCTCAGTAGTATAACCTGAGTACAACAGGAATTGTGATATCTCCAGCAATTCTTTTATAGTTGAGGATTGTTTTGCTACCTTGGGTTTATTTGTTTGTTTTTTTTCCATATGAAGTTGAGAATTGTTCTTTCAGAGTCCATAAAAATTGTGTAAGGATTTTGTTGGGGATTGGATTGAATCTCAAGATTGCTTTTGTCTATTTTTGCTAAGATAATCCTACAAATCCATGATCTTGGGAGATTTTTTCCATTTTCTAATTATAATTATATGATAATCCTTCAAATCCATAAGCATGGGAGATCTCTCCATCTTCTAATATTTTCTTAAATATCTTTTTTCAAAGAATTATAGTTTTATCATACAAGTTTTTTCTTGCTTTGTTAGAGTGACCCCCAAAATATGTTATATTATTTGAGGCTTTTTTGAAAGGTATTATTTCCCTGATTTCTTTCTCAGTACATGTGCTATTTGTATAGAGGAGGGCTACTGATTTCTTTGAGTTATCTCATATAAAGCCACTTTACCTAAGTGTTTATCAGCAATAGGAGTTCCCTGGTAGAACATTTAGGGTAACTTGTTGCACAAATTCTAATTAATCTAAACAATAAAAACCCAAAGTCAGACACTAGAGGGTGAAAGCTGAAAGAACGGAGAAGCAGAACAGTCAGCCACTAGTTCTTACCTGTACGAAATCTTCAGAATGAACAGGTATCCTGTCTCTACAAGTCCTCAAACTGAATGCCTTGAACTCCTGTCTCCTCTGGCCTCATATTCATCTATACAAAGTCGTATCTCTTACTCTATCTCTCCCTCCCTAGTGTTGGGATTAAAGGAGTGTGACTCCCAAGACTTGGGATTAAAGGTCTGAGACACCACCACCTGGCTCTTTTTGTCTTTGAGACTGGATTAATGTAGTGTGTTCCAGAGTAACCTTGAACTCATGGAGATCTATCTGCCTCTGCCTCCTGAGTGCTGGGGTTAAAGTTGTGTGCCACCACTGCCTGGCCTCTACGGCTAACTAGTGACTCACTCCACACTCTGATCCTCAGGCAAGCTTTATTTGTTATAGTACAAACAAATTATCACTGATGGGGAATCTTTGCCAACAAAATATCTTTAAGAAGTGGGACCAAGTTAGGGTGTGGCATTCTGGGACCCAGAGAAAAATGGCACATGGCCCAGGTGCTCTCTCTCTGTGTGGTTCCCTCGCAGCACAGCTGAGCTTAGACTTCTCATTCCTGTTGCATGAGTTTTCCCCTTATAATAAATACAAATATAATTATTTTATCGTTTAGCTAGCCTGGTTATTTCCTGAATTGAGCTAACTTCTACAGTTGGTGCCCAACATGTGGCTCGAGCCTCCAGAGACTTTAGCCAGCCACTGTCAGGCTCCATGCCATTCATTTGGGTATAGAATTCCCATGCAGTGGCCTTGAGTAGCTGCCAACCACGGTCCTTCATATTTGCTCATTAAGCCCTCTCCAAGTCCTCAGGCACCTAGGCCACCCACAACTGCACAGATGGCTTCTGGGCCCAGTTTTTCCGGCACTTGTGGAAGCTGAGACGGATGCAGACTTCCCCAGGAGTCTCTGTTTGGCTTTGTTTTCTTGCTCTCTTTGTGCTCGTGCAGCTGCTGAACGGTCAGGAACTTCTACAGAGTGCACAGTCTGTGATTTGCATTGAATAATTGTTTTTATTTTGAGCATATCTTTCAGTATTAGATTTAAGCTGACCACACAGCTACAAGAGTGCCGCGACACTTCTGGCAGATAACGCTTATTGCACCTACTCCAGTTCAAATTCAACCACAGGTAATATTTATAATTTAAAATATTAATTATAAATTTATAATTTAAAAGGGCAAGATTATGGACAATTTAATAATCCAAGAATTCAATAGTGTTTTTTACTTATACCATGTATGATGTTTTGCAAGGTTTATATGATTTCCCTCCTATATCCCTCTATTTGATTTTGGGGGATTAGCTTTGTCCTTCACATTTTTTCCTTAAAAACATGGTTCAGTAATAGGGCCAAGAATGAGGCACTTTTAAAAATAGTACAGCCAACTAAAAGGGGAATTCAGCACTCTGGAGAAGGATACAACCAATTTGACACACAAAACCCAGTCAATGACAGAGGGTGCTGAGACATTGAGAGAATTTGTACTGTTAAATGTATTAATTGGACTCTGTTGAATGGTTATGATAGATTGACTGATATAATGGCTCTCTAGGAAGGTAATATGCATGCTATAAAAATTATGTTCAAGGGTGTGACATTATCTTTACTGGACAGACTTCATACTTTGAAATCCTCAATGTGGGAATTCAAACAGAACACTGTACAAGAGATTCAGATTTTACAAATGGCAGTAGTAAAAAGATTTAAAAAGATTGAAAAGTTTATCAAATTTTAGGACCAGGGACAAAAGGTAGAAAGACAAAATATAGCCTCATCAGTATGTACCAAACTCTGGGATAGCTGACCCAAAGTTCTACATGCTTCTCTGGTGATATCATCAGAAAGAGCATCTGGCACCAAATACCCTAAGGTAGTCAAAGAATATACATGGGAACCCATACATATGACTGGTCTAGGGAAAATTAAACAAGCAATTGTGTCTTATAAAATACATTCATCCTTCATTAGTAAAATGGTCAAAGTGTGGGCTACAAGCAACAAAGCGATGACACAAGACTGAATTCAGTTTATCTCAGTAGTCCTAGAAAATAGATCTCAGTTGCTTTAAAAGTGTTATTTGAGAGAAGAAGTGAACATTTTAGAGCAACAGGAAAAAGCAAAAGGACTTGAAATTTCTCAAGGCAAATTCTGGGTGAGAAACATTACTCTGAACCTTGGGATCAGGCTCTTTACAATGAGCACACCTATGTAGCACAGCAGCTTTAAATGCTTGGAACAGGATTCAGAAACTAGGAAAGAGAATTAAATCATATATGAGGACCAAATATAGTCAGAGAGAACCCTTCAGTGACTTTTTACAAAGATTAACTAAGGCTATACAAATAGGAGTAACAGACCCAGAAGCTAGATGTGTACTAACTGAATCTTTGGTTTTTAAGAATGCCAAATTAGAATGCAAAAAGATCTTTGGACTTTTAAAGGTCAGATCAGCACCAAGGGATAAATGGATCTTGCATAAAATAAATGTTGAGATATTTGACTATAGTACTAAAGCTTGGGTAGAAGAAATTTCCAATGATATGAGGAGACACCAAAATACCAAATATTTTAATTGTGGTAGAATAGGACATCTGAGAAGGGATTGTAGACAAGAAATTCCTAGGAATAATGTCTCATCTGGGAATGGCAAAAATAGGAGGACTCAGCCTTCAGGTATATGTAGGAGGTGTGGCAAAGGCTGACATTGGACCAATGAATGTAGGTCAACAAAAGACAGATAAGGCAAGCAGATAAACCATCGGAAAACTCCTTGTGGGGAGCTCTTGCAGGCCCCTATGACAAACATGGTCCAACCACTCCCAGTTATACTTGAGAACATATGTCACAACAAAAGAGAAAAATCAAATGGGATAAAGCATAATTTAGTGTGAACATATTCACAATTATAATAATGGTGGGTAATAGAGTGAATACTTGTGAGCTATTATTTATGGATAACTTACATTGGTATAGTTTTTTGTATATTGATACAAGTTCAAATTATATTTGTTATTTCTATTTACAATATTTGTATTCCTATTCAAAGTTATTCTGTCAGATTGTATACATGCATGTTTCTACCTCTGTTTAGGACATTTTTGTATATTGATACAACATTTAGGATATATTTTCGTATTGCATTATATATTATTCTTACCTCTGATCAAGATACTTATACATTGTTTACATATTGAGGTCATTGTTCTCATTTGCTGCACATTTGTTTACAGATTATTTAATATTCTGACATGAAGCCTTAGGCTTTAAGTTTTATAGGTATAAATCTTATAGGTCAAAAGTTGTTCATGTTTGTTATACATATAGTCAGATTAATTAGGTTCTTTAGATACACGGATATTGTATTCTGCCTAGATAGGTAATCTTCAACCACTTTAAGGACCTGTAGAATATGGCATTTAAATAATTTAGGGTTTTGTTGACATAAGACATGATTGCTCCTGACAGCACCAATCTATTCCCCAGAGAATGTTGAGCACCAAAGACACTCCACTCAGAGTTTGATTTTTGGCATAATTGGTGTTTGAGCAAGGAACTTCCCATGCCTCAATCACTGACAAAGTACATAGTATCCAGGCTGGAAAAGCAAGAAACAAGGAAAAGGGCTGCCAAATCTTCCCAAGACAGGTTAGGATGGTTCTGAAAATTTTCCTGCCTATAAAAATGATTTGTCAATTATGCTAGGCCTTAGCCAAAGTTGGTTGCTTCAACATTACAAATGAGAATTTGGGTGATTTCTCTGGTAACCAATTGTCTCTGTCATATACTTCTCACTTTGAAAGATGCTTGATTGTACTTCCTGCCTACTCAAGTAATATTATCTCCCTTCTCAGGCCTTCGATGGAGTTAAAGATTAGATAGTCATAAGTTACCATCCTCTTATGGTTTAACCAAGCCTATTTCCGATGCAAGACTTAGACTCTTTGAAATAGAATGTCTATTAAAGCATTTATCATGTGCTCCTTGCTTAATATTATATATGTTGGTTTCAATTTTATACTTGATATCTGTTCCTATTGTATATAGTTTTGTATTGGGTTTTGATCACTATTATTTAGACAAAACAGGGTGGTGATGTGGAATCTGTGCCAACCAATTATCTTTAAGAGGTGGGACCAAGTTAGGATGTGGCTTTCTGGGACTCAGAGAAAAACAGCATGCAGCCCAGGTGCCCTCTCTCTGTGTGGTTCCCTCGCAGCACAGCTGAGCTTGTGTGCCAATATGGAGCTGATCAAATCTACTTAAAAGCCTGAAAGAGCTTAGAAAGTTATTCTAGATTAAAAAAAAAAGAATAGAGTTAAACACAGCTTCTTAATAGCAGCTTTTTCTCAGGTGGGCTCTGCTTTCTAGAGGCAAACACTCTCATTTAAGAGAAGCTTCCTGACTCAGCATTAGCTGCAAAACCCTGCACCTTTTTTTTAAAGAATGTACATTGAAAATGTCCCTAACATCATAATCTCTGAACATCATATATTCTTGTACACAAATATGAAGGTTTACCAGAAACCAGAGGTCTTAAACCTGACCAATGACTCATTGCATTGAATATTATGTGGGTTGAGCAGATTGGACAAAATGGGTATAATGTATGATACACCACAACTCCTGATGCCCCTAGAATGAATGAAGAGTTGTTGGAAAAATGGAAAAGTAAGTTGGATTTTTGTTTTCTTGCTTGTTTTTTTTTTAATTAATTTAGGGCGCATACTACAAGGGTCAGGGTTGGATATGGAGGAACTGGGAGCTGAGTTGAACGGAGGTGCATGATGTGAAATTTCCAAAAATTCAAAAAGAAAAAGATTAATTACAAGAATCAAGTATAAATTTGAAGTAAAAGTTCCAAACATTAAATTAATGCCATAACTTCATCCACATTCTAGCTTGCTTTATAATTATACTAGATGTTGATAACAATGAAAACATATTTTATAAATATCTTCCTCATATCTGATAATAAATTTGGCTTTTTTTACTAATATTTTTCAAATTTTAAATTTTAAAATTGATTGTTCTTTTAAACACTACAAACAGGTAATGTTTATACATGTCCCCAAAATGAATGAACCATATTCAGTTACATTGTCCCCATGTAAGGTGTTATTACCACTGTAGGAAGTGCAGTATGTTACTGTCCTCATGGAGATGACTAGTGAGACAATATTACCAGAAAGAAGAGTGAAATCCAGGTAAGGAGCAAACTTTGGAAGATTAATAATCATGAAATCACCAAGGCCTATGAAAGTTGATATTGATTTCTGTGATGAAAAGAAGTAGAAGTCTAATTTTACTTTCCTTAGTTACATAAAACCCAAATAGGTCCAACACACCAGTCTTTAAACTTTTGCATTTTCCACAGGTAAATGGTGCATGAAACTCAGAGCTTCAGTCCTAGAATTTGTTAACTATTTATTTAATGTGTAAGTTGTGCAGAAGCAATGCATTTAGAGTAAAGGGCTTTGTTCTTTTTTGATTTAATAACTTTACTATGAAAAATATTTTAAGAGAAATTCACAACTGAAAAAGTTATTATGAAATATATCATACTGAAATAATGATGTCATATGACATGAAAAAGTATAATGTTTTGTCAGAAAGAAATGAATGGCTAAGCATACTTCTAATATGGTAAATATTGATTAAAATATTCAGCCATTAATACATCTAGGAATTTTGTTCAACTTGTCTAACCAAGTCAGGTTGGTATTCCTCAAAGCTGACTGATGCAATATAGTGATTACAGTCAAGTTTGAGTATCAAATCATCTTTGATAGTCTCAGATAATTTCAATCCTGGCTACTCCAAATACAATATGATCGTTAATGGTCATTATCAACTTCATTGGTTGTAAAATCTTCTAGGATGTTAGTTAGAGAGACACACTTGTGGTATGCCTGTGTGATACTTGCTGTGAGTATTCACTGAAGAGAGCAGACCTATTTTGGAGACTTGTGACAGAATCTAAGGTCCTGAGTGTCCAGGCAGAATAAACGGGAAAAAAAGAAGGAAAGTAGCTAAGTGCTGATATTCCCATATTTTTTTCTATTTTCAGGCCAACCATATAATGAACTGTTCCTATGTCAAGCCTTGTCTGACATGTTGGTCTCTGGAAACCTGTACAATAAGGTACTGCTACCTCCACAACATAAAAGAAGCTAACACAGAAAAGCTATCTGAACATTCATTCAACAATTCCTTAATTTCACAACTGTATTCTATCTGTTTTAAGTAAAATACAATTCAAAAGTTTAAAATATTATCAGGCCCTATATATTGAAGATTTATTTATATACTTTAAATATCACCCTCCAATTTATTCCTATATATTTTATATTTTATTTATTCATTCTATAGTTAGAGAAAAACATCCTATTTTCAAAATTTTAATTGGTTTTTTGTTGCCATGTTGGCAAAGTGTTCTTAAGCAGTTTTGACATGTTTTTGCTTATAATTTCAAATGATCTATCAAAATGACAAGAATGTTGACAGCATTTTCATAAATACTGGTGAAACACATTCTACTTGATGTTTCAATTTTCATCTAGAATTAATAATTCACATTAATGTTCATATATTATTTTTAACTAATTCATGTTTGAATTGGTGTCTTTTGCACCAGTAACTTTTTTGTACCCAAAATATTCTTTACTTTTAATATATTTTATGTATGTTATGAGAAGTGATGATTTTCTATCCAATGTGTTTAACTAGGCTGTCATTGCTAGAATTTCTTAGTTCTAAAGATTTAACTTCTCCATTTTTAATTTTTTGAGAAAATCTCATGTAGTTGAGGTTAATCTTCAGCATGCTTCCCTTGGGTTTCTGATTCTTTTCTTTTAGTGTACATAAGCAGTCAATAATAAATGTTTGCTCCATCAGAGGACTGATCTCCAAAATATATAAAGAGTTCAAGAAATTAAACATCAAAATTCCAAATAATCCAATTAAAAATTGGGTACAGAACTAAACAGAGAATTCTCAACAGAAGAAGCTCAAGTGGTCAAAAGACACTTATGGAAATGTTCAACATCCTTAGCTATCAGGGAAATGCAAAGCAAAATGGCTCTGAGATAACATTAGAATGGTACACCAATCAGAATGGCTAAAATCAAAAACACCAATGACAAGTTATGCTGGGGAGGATTAGAAGTAAGGGGAGCATTCCTCTTATTTCTTACTTACTTGCTGTTGGGAATGCAAACTTGTAAAAACCACTCTGGAAATCAGTATGGCAGTTTCTCAAAAAATTGGTAATCAACCTACCTCAGGACCCAGAGATACCACACTTGGGCATATATCCAAAGGATGCTCAATCATACTAAAAGTACATTTGTTCAACTATGTACATAGCAGCATTATTTGTAATAGCCAAAAACTGGACACTATCTAGATGCCCCTCAACTGAAGAATAGGTAAAGAAAATGGGGTACATTTTCACAATGGAGTACTACTCAGTGGGAAAAAAACCTATGACATCATGAAATTTGCATGCAAATGGATGGAACTAAAAAAAACTGTGCTGAGTGAGGTAACCCAGATGCAGAAAGATGATCATGGTGTGTACTCACTTATAAGTGGATACTAGCTGCAAAGCAAAGGATAATAAGCCTATAGTTTTGTGTTAAGAATTTGTTGGATTTGTTGCTTTCTTTAATCAATGAGTTTATTTCCTCTATAGTATCTTCAGCATCTGAGATTCTTCTATCTCTTGTATTCTGTGGTTATACTTGTCTCTGTAGATCCTGTTCGTTTACTCAGATTCTCCATTTCCAGAGTTCCCTCGGTTTGTGTTTTCTTTATTACCTCTATTTTAATCTTCAAGTCTTGAACTGTTTCCTTCACCTGTTTAATTGCTTTTTCTTGGTTTTCTTGGGTTTCTTTGAGGGATTTATTAATTTCTTCCAGCTTTTTGTTTGTCTTCTCCTCCATTTCTTTAAGGGAGTTTTTCACTTCCTCTTTCAAGGTCTCCATCATTTTCATTAAGTAACGTTTAAAGTCGTTTTCTTCTACTTCTTCTGGAATAGGGTGTTCAAGTCTTCTTGTTGCGTGCTCACTGGATTCTGGTGTTGTCATGATGCTTTTCATGTTGTTGGAGGAATTCTTGCATTGGCACCTGCCCAGCTCTTTCTTCAAATACAGCCAGGAGAGTCTTGGCATCTTGATTCAATGTGTACTTGGAGAATTTTCATGGTCTCTCCTCTCTTAGGGACTCAAGGTACTGAAGCCAGTCCTGCTGGTGGATCCCTCTGGGTTGCTGTTCTCAGCACAGGAAGAGGGACTCCTGGTGGGCCAAGGACCCCGCAGAGGAAAGGGCAAACTTGTGGGGCTGAGGGCAGGGTTGTGTGGAACAAAGAGGCTGCCTGCAGCAGGGGCTGGTGGTGCCCACACTCCCTTGTGGGGACCTTCCGGCAGGGTGCACACACACTCTGGGCAGCTGATCTTAGCACAGAAAGAGGGACTTCTGGTGGGCCAAGGACCTGCAGAGGAAAGGACAAACTTCTGGGGGGAAGGCAGGGTCATGTGGAACAAAGAGCCCCCTAGAGCAGGGGCTGGTGGTGCCTGCCCTCCCTTGTGGGAATCTTTATGCAGGGCACTCACACACTCACCTCTCTGGATTGCTCTACTATTGCCTTTTGTAATGTATGGATTTCCTGTCCAGTGTTCCACTCTAATGCCCTCATTGATGATTCCAAGGTATGAAGTCTGTACAGTAGAGATAATGTCTTATCCTTGGACATAATCTTTATAGCATACATATTACCTTCCTATAGAGACATTCTATCAGTCAATCTGTCATACCCCTTTGACAAAGTCTGATTAATACCTTTAACAGTGTGAATTCTCTCAAATAATATTTCAGCACCCACCATCATTGATTGGGTTTTATGTGCCAAATCATCTTTCCTTCTCCAGAGTGCTTAATCTTCATTAAATGAAGTTGTATACTTGTTCAGATTTCCAAACTGTTTCTTGAGAAATGTGGTTTTAGTCTGTAAGGACTGCATGATTTGTAAAAAACGCCTCATTCTTAGCCCTATTGTCAAACAATTTTTTAAGAAAAAAATATTAAGGACAAAACTAATCCCCAGAATTAAGATTAATGATGTAGAAGGAACATCATATAAGTCTTGTAAAACTTCACACATGGTCTACGTTAAGAGGATATTTAAACCTTGGACAGTTAGGTTGTCTACATATTGTCCTTTTAAATAAGCAATTTATGATCTATATTTAGGATATTAAATCTTACCTGTGGTTTAATTAGCAGAATTAGGTGCAATAATCGTTACCTGCCAGTAGGTGTTGCAGGCCTGCGGGGCATAGCAGTGCACGTGAGTTCATGTGGCCAGTCTGTTATCTAATTTTAGAGTGAAATGCTGAAAGATAAATCATGGACTGTGTGCTCTGCAGATGTCTTTAGGGTAGTGGAATAGGCAAATGTGAACAAATCTTTAGAAAGCCATGGAACAGGTAGTTCAGACCAGGGAAGTCTGCATCTCACCCAGATTTTTACGGTGCGGCCTGGTGGGAGGCAAACAATAGAGTGTATGTGGACTTGAAGCCAATCCAAGGTGTGTAAACAGAAAATATAAAGGATTGCTGCTGATCCGTATCAAGAAAAGCTGCTGTGAGAGGTTCTATATTAAACTGCTGGCTCCATACACAGGTCGTGGCTGGCTGAGGGAGGGCTCCTGCCAAGCAGGGTGCAGTCCTAGCTGGCGGCAGGCAGTCAAGCCAGGAGGTTCTAAAACCAAACGTTGGGTGCCAGATGAAGGTGTAAGTCACAAAACAATGCCACACCAGTTTGTAATTATGATTAATAAAAGGATTATTTATTTAAGGGGAAAAACTTACAGATCACTGTCCTAGAGAACAACCCTGTGTGTGACCAGGAACACAGTCTAGCAGCCGGAAGTGGGAGCCTGAAGCAAGAAGGCAAGAGCAGGGCTACTGCTGCTTTTTAAAGCAAAAGAGACCACACCCAAGTGGACTGGTATCTTAAAGGCTAATGGCTGAAGGAGTGGAAGGAGCTCTTGCAGCAATATGTAAAGTGATTCACTGATTATTGCACTCTCATCTTTAAATATTTAAGCACATACCATGCATAACCCCAAAGCAACCAGTTCAAATGCATTACCTTGATAGATGACATGATGATGTTATTTGTGTTACTGTGTTATAAGGTTTTGAGATTGAAGATTTGAATAATTTGATAGTTGCTCTAAAGTTTTTCCATTCTCTTATGAACTCTGGAATATAAGCCCAGTTCTCTGAGATTCTAGAATCTGATCTATTGGCCAGAATGAACTATTATCCTTCTTAAAGCTAGCATGCTTCTGGTTTTCCTTGCCACAGTTATGATTAATTCCTCTTGTCTCAAACTAATTTTTAATCATCTCTGTGATCATTCATGAATGATATATTATATGTCCATATTTTAATAATGTTGTTTGTTAACTATATATATATGTATATATATATATATATAAAATGTAATACAGAAAGTTACAAAGATATTCATAGTATTCCAAAAGTCAAGATTTTAATGCCTTTACCTATGCTTCCCTGAGTTTGTCACTTTTTCTTTTAAGGAAAATGGAATAGGGGTGATGGTAATGGATTTGTTAAAATTAGCAATTAGTTACTAATAATTCTAATTCTGCTACAATGGATTCAATGCAAGACAATGAACAAATATTAAACTGAACCGGGGTGTCATGACAGATATTCGAAATCCTGCTCATATTACCTCAGCTTTACTTTAGATGAAAATAGAAAATTAAAATATTTAATAATAATCCACAATCAAATGATTTGTTAAGGATGTAAATATATAATAGGAAGGAGAAAAAGAGATAATTGAATAAAAATAATCTAAAATGGAAATGAATAGCCAAGAGCTTTAATCACACCAGAAGTCTACTTTTTAAAAAGTTCTAGAAATATAGATAATTCATGTATTTATCCCAATCTTTCTTTTCTTTCTTTGTTTTTTTTTTTGGTTTTTCTAGACAGGGTTTCTCTGTGGCTTTGGAGCCTGTCTTGGAACTAGCTCTGTAGACCAGGCTGGTCTTGAACTCACAGAGATCCGCCTGCCTCTGCCTCCCGAGTGCTGGGATTAAAGGCGTGCGCCACCACAGCCTGGCTCCTAATCTTTCTTGTACAAATAAGAAGGATTCTATTCTTATTTCTTATATGTACTTCACAAATATGGAAATGTACATGATTTCAGTGTAGAAAATGTTCTCAGAAGAGAAAATACAATGTCCTCACAGTTTCTGGGTTTCTTTTGTTTGTTTGTTTGTTTTTGTTTTTGTTTTTGTGTGTATGTGTGTTTATGTGTGTATGTTTTTATAATGTATTTTTGAAATTATAATTACATCATTTCTCCCTTCCCTTTCTTTCCTTAAAACTCTCCCATGCACATTTCCTTGCTTGCTTTCAAATTCATGACCTCTTTTTAAATTGTCACATGTGTGTTTTTTGTGTGTGTGTGTGTTTTGATGTTGGCTATGGGCTTTCTGTAAACTGCCTTTATTATGTTGAGGAATGTCCCTTGTATCCTTAATATCTCTAGGGCTTTTATAATGAAGGAGTGTTCAATTTTGTCAAATGCCTTTCTGCTTCTAATGGGATAATCATGTGCTTTTATATTTTAATTTGTTTATATAGTGTGCTACATTTATCAATTTACAGTTGTTGAACCATCCCTGCATCTCTGGTATGAATGGTATGAAGCCTACCCAATCATGGTGGGTGATTTTTTTGATGTGATCTTAGATTCTATTTGCTAACATTTTATTGAGAATTTTTGCACCTATATCCATAAGGGAAATTAGTCTGTAATTTTCTAATGGGTTTCCGTATAGTGTTTTTCTTTTTATAACTGAATTCTAGAAAGTTTTTAATTTCTGCCAGTAGTGAGTTATTCAGTGTCCATGATTTGTAAGCTTCCTTTACATTTTGTTTTGGTTGATAAGCAGTTGTAATCCATGGTATTCATTAGGATGCTGGGTGTTCTTTGAATTTTCTTGTATATGCTGGTACTGGCTTTGCGACCTTCGATGGATTTGAAATCAAGTGGAAACCATACATTTACACTTGTTTGTGAGGATGTTTGAGAGAAATTATGCAGAGAAAAAAGTCCCTCATTGACAGTGGATAGTTATACCTGACAGGTTTGGGTTTTTAACTGAATAGGAGAAACCAAAAGAAAGTAGGGTGAGTGCCAGCATTGTCTCTCCATGCTCCCTAAGATAGAGTTAAAATGACCAGATTCATCAGCCATGATGGACTGCATCCCTCATATCATGAGCCAAAATAAGCACTTCTTCTCATGTTTTTCTGAAGTTGCAGCGCACGTCGCCTGTCTGCGCTCTACACACTACCATACAGTTCACAAGCTTCGGGCAAGGGCTGGAGGTTGAAACACGTAAAGACACACAGAGACAGCACAGACAGAGAGACAGACAGACAGTGACACAGACCTCTAGTCGCTGGTAAGAAGCCCCTTATTCAATAGCACCATGGAGGCTTATATACCCAACAGTCAGGTGGGCCAACAGGTGAATACCTTATCCTCTGATCCTCAAGGCAACACATGCTCGTGAAGCACAGCTTTCAGTAACTCAAATCAGAAGATCTCTAGCAGGGAAGAGCAGCTGGAGGCCAGGACTCCAAATGATCCCAACATGAAGTATTTTCTCACAGAAACCAAAGAGTGGCTAATACAATTCCTCACTACAATAAGTTTGGAGAAATGTGAAAATAATGTTTCCATTGCTGATTTGATACTGGAAGATATTGCTGAACTCCTGCTGCATGAATACATCCTGAATGTAGAACTTGTTGTTTGTTGAATGTTGAAACTTGTTCTTTCTTGAGCACACTCATGATAAAAAGTGGAGGTATGAAAAAGTAGAATCAGCACATAAAATATTAGCATTCCTATTTCTAACTTCACATGCAAATGGCTATTCAGACCATGACTGCAACATTCCTGAAATAGATGGATGGCCAATCCACTGGTTGTTTTAAGAAGGTTCACAGTTTGGATGCAAACTTGTTTCAGTACTGTGAATATTTGGTTATTGAGCAAATATGTGAAGATACATCCAATGCCTAACATAATATACTTTATTTTGGATGTTTTAATAAGCTATAATATTAAAAATGAAGGGTGTCTTCTCTATTAAATGCTAGAATTTATTACTACAAGTCACTTATCGTATCCAACTTGAATAATGTCCTATTATTTCAAATGATATGCTCAAAATATCAAAACTTGGAACACTGTTGAAGGTAAATCAAACACTTGCAGACAGGTATAGGATAACTAAGGTAACCAGATAAGAGGACGACAAAACTCTGAACAAACTGAGAAAGGTAATTGTTCTGGGCTCTGTCTGGCTCCCAGGATGCCCTCCCTGGAGAACAGGAGAAAGGCTTTCCAGGAGGTGGAGTCCAGACCAAGGCAACTCCCAGGTGGAGGAGGCTTCCAAAGATGGATGTCTGGTATTACAGTAGCTATGACAAAAAATAGCTCATCTTAGGGGTCATGGTAAACTTCAAGCAATTCGCCTCACTGGGAACATAGAGAGCATGATTTTGTTAATGACTGGCATAACCTGATAAGGCTAAAAATCCAAGCTCAGGTCAAAAAAGAGTGAACAAGGATTATCAAGACATGTGATCATCCACACAACTGGACAAACAACACTTAACCGTCTCTGTGGTTGGACCATAGGGGCAATCAGAGCTTATGAACCTTCATTTAATTACCCACAATAAGCTCAAATAATTAACCAATCTTAATAAAAAAAATCATCCCATTTGTTAAAATTCTACCACCTATCTCATAAGTGCCCACAGAAAAACTGCTCATCAGTTCTTGCCTCCCTTGGGACCCCCTGTCTCACTCTCAGAAGTCTTTCTCATTCTTATTGGATAATTCTACATTCTTTGTGCTCATTCCTTTCTTTGTCTACACTTTGGTCTTCATTATCCTGAGACAATAAACCCAAGAGTCACTGACTCGCACCTTAAGTTCTCTTTTTGGAACTTTATAAAGATCTACATCACTTTGATATAAAAACATGAAGTTAAAACCAAGAATATTGATGAAGAGGGTTTGGATTGGGGAATATGAGTAGGATACAAGAAAACTATAGAGAAATATTAATACATAGATAATTTTCTATGCTACTTAGTAAGATGGATAGTTCAGAACTCACATATCAGTAGTGCAAAATAGAAATACAGTAAAACTGTTAAATGATTCTGTATTTTTCTCATATTTTGAAGGTACAATTTATCTTTACTTAGAATTTTACATATTAAAATATATCTCCCTTATCATGGAAGTTAAACAAAATAATTTGAACTTAATTATTCAATGTAACTCAGCAAAGACCTACATGTGTCATTTCATCAAATTCATTTGTTACAAAAACTCTGCCAATTTGCTTGAAAAAAATGTAGAATCCTGGGCTTTCTGGTCCTCATACCAGAGCGTTTTAAGAGATATTTCAAACCAGTAGCTTTTAATTTTTGCACAGCAGCTTTATCATCCTGAAAAGGTATTTTGTATCATCATTTTATGGAACATAAAAAGATGAAGTAGAAGATGAGCATGAAGTGCAGCCTTTACAACAGTAATGAGTTGGAGTAGCGGCAAAAACTCAAACCAGTGGGACACTGCACAAATGTCATTGACAGTTGTCTTAGACCTTCTATTGCTGTGTGAAAGCACTCTGACTAAAGTCAGCCTGGAGAGGAAAGGGCTTCTTACGTCTTGCAGTTTCTAGTCCTTTACAAAGGGAATTCATTGCAGGATCTGAAGGGAGGAACTTTAAGGCAAGAACAGATACAGAGGCCATTGAAGAGTGAGGCTTACTGACTTTTTCTTGATGGTTACTTTCTTATATATCCTTATATATAAGGCCAACTGCACAAGAATGGCACCACCCATCAATCACCCCATACTCCGTATGTCCACTGTTTCTGCAGGCCACTTGCTGACACAATGGGATGTAGTGGGCTAGAAGTGAAGAATCAGAAGGTTCCAAGAAAAGACCCAGGGGGAACGGGGTCTGAACCATCAGGGAGAGTCCCTGGCAGTGGACGTGGAATATAATGACAGGTTGCTACAGGCAGGCTGCAGCAGGACTAAGAGCAAATCTGGAGACTGACTGTTCAATGAAATGATTCTTATTTTAATAAATGAAAGGAATAACATGTTCAGCATTTTTACTTAGAAAAGAAAACACTTCCTGGACTTTTCCATAAAATTATTTTATTTTAGGTATTATCTGCTATATTCTGGCAATTCCTGTTGCTTCCCTACAAAAGCATTTGTTGGGTAGGAATAGGAATAAAATTCTCATTCCCTTGACACAGGAAGAACAAAAAGAAGTCTTTTGCAAAAAAGGAGCTATTTTAATTAATATATTCAGGTCATAAAATGATCATTTATATTCCATTAAAATATTGTCCATAAAATGTTGTAGATGTTAAATCTAAATGAGTTCATTCCACTTTAACACAAAATTTATTCATATTATTCTAATTTTTCTAGTTGTATATAGTACATTGACTATATACTAATGAATAGACTTGCAAAATAATGTTTTCTTATGTATAATTTCTGAATGTATTACTAACATGCCAAACACTGCAATGAGGAACTTACCAACATTGCTACCATGTGTAATACTTTGTGTTTGCAGGGGCTATTTTTGAAGATATAGTTATATTTTTCACTTTTCTCTCCTCCCTCTCAAGTCTTCCGTATACCTCACCCAGCTCTGCTTAAAAGTAATGGTTTATTTCTCTATTAGTGAATGCTTATAGAGATATCTAGTAACTTTGACCTATGGATAAAATTATAAATTCAAAGAGATTAACCAGAGGGTCATGTAGATTAAATTAAGTAGATATTCAGGATTTATAGATTTTTAAGAGTCAGTATAGTCATTACAAATCATTATTTGTGGTAATACCTCATTATGTCATTGTATTTGGAGTATGGATGAATATAAAGAGGTAATGCAATGAAGAATTAAAAATAAAATGCATATGCACATATTCAATTTGTAATTATCGTATAAATTGATAAAATAATATTTTCAGGTTTTATGAAAATTACATAAACATGGAGAGTATATAATTAATAAGACTAAACTTATCTGATGAAGGCCAGATATAGAGAACAAATTTTTCAAAGTGTTTTACAAGTGAACATAAATATATGATTGTAGGTTTAATTAGAAGATGGTAGAAGAAATTTCATCAATATCTAAACTAGAAAATATTCCAGACATTAAGTTTGAGATAATTTACCTATTAAATGTGTCTTTCTCCAATTTAAAATTTGTTACATTAAAAATAATTGTAATATGGTCATTTTTTCATTTTCTTTCCTCCTACCAATCCTCCTCCCATGCCATGCTACGTGCTCCAAATTCCATGACCTTTTTATTACTTACTCTTATTGTTTTACACACAGAGACACACAGACACACACACACACACACACACAAAATATAGAAATACAGCCTGTTGAATCCTTTGAGCAATGTCTGAATGTATCTATTTTCAAGGATGACCACTTGATATTGGTAACCAATTAGCAGGTTCATCCATGTGAAAGATTTACTATTCTACTCTCATCATTCTGTGGTTAACTGTAGTTCTTTGTCTGCAGTGAGGTTTCCTTTCACGTTAGCATGCATATGGGTGTTGTCCTTCAAGTCCTGTTTGGACGTTCCTGTGTTTTGAGGTTCATATGTGAAACTTTCCTGTGATTTCTAGAAGACAAAATCTTATAATGAACTTCTTGTTCCTCTGGTTCATAAAACTTTCTGCACTCTCTTCTTCAAAGTTTCCTGGGCCCTAGGCATAAGAGTTCTGTTGACCATGCACTTCACTGAGGGCTAAGCATCCTTTGCATTTTGACAGTTGTGCATTTTTGTCGCGGTCTATCTGCTGCAATGAGAAGATTTTTTTTTGATGAGAGGTGAGTACTACAGTTACCTAGGTTTCAGGTTCAGTTGGGAATTGTGCTAGTCTAGTAAAGTGATGGTAATAGGTTCCCTTTTAAGATACACGATTTCACTCATCCTGGGTAGTTTACTAGGTTTCCAAAACAAGGCCTGATTTCCCTCCCTTGAGTAGCCCTTAATTTGGATTAGACAACTATTGGTTACGATAAAGACCTGACTGCCACTAGTGCACCATTAATGATATTGTGCCATGTTGGTCATTTTTCCTGGTTCGTAAGTGTCACAGCTATTGGTATATCCCTCCCCTGTGCACCTCCTAGTGCTACAGAAGCTAGTCCTCAGGGAAGAGGCTTTCATAATAGAACTAGGTCAGATCTTCTAAGTCACTTTTCCCTCTTTCCTCCATGATTTAGTGAAAATTATTTTGTTTAATTGAATTATATATAAGCTATAGTGTAATTATGGAGATAAAATAGTTTCAGAGCTAAAATTGAATCCAGATAACATAGGTTTATATCAGAATATTCTATGTACTAGATGTGCAATCCTAGGTAATTTTTTAAGTCTAAACTTAATGTTTTCTCATTAATAAAGTACAATATACAATGTGGCCAGTGATAAACAAAATTTTTACCTTATAGGGATACTGTATGATCCAAAAGAAGAGTCATCTGAACAATAAACAGAAACATCAGAATTAACACCATTCAATAAATGAATGTAAGAGATATCTAGAGTATTTCTATTTGCTGTTTCTTCTATCCAAACACCAAAGGACATACATTCTACTAAGTAGCACATGGAAGCTTTTCTAAAATAGACCATGTACTGGGGCACAAAAAAATTCTTTACAAATTCACAAGATCAAAATCACTCTTTTTATTCTTTCTGACCACAATGCAATAAGCCCTAAAATTGACAGAAGAAAAAAAAACTCTAATAAATATGCAAACTCATTGAGATTAAACAACTGATTGTTAATTGATAATTAAGCTAAATAAAAAATAATTGTAGTTTATAAGTACTTAGAACTGTTATGGACAAATACATGATATGAAATGCTTGTTTGTAAGCTTGCTGTTCCTAATCCTCTCTATGCTGCCATTACTGAGATAATTGCCATTGTTGTTCCATTCGTAATAGGTAACAGGTTGACTCCTGTCCATATAATCATCAGCAATGTTTTCTCACTGTTCTATGGCACATTAAGCACTGCAAATGTTGATTACTTAGTAGCTACATCTGTACCAACAGTCTTTAAATAGTTTATATCCATTACCAGATAATATCTTGGTTTAAGGAGAGATCTAATTCTTTGTGACGGTCACTAATGTCTCACTAGGCTTAGGGTTTGGATGTTGTTTTCATTTTCACCCAGAGTTATATAAATATTGCATATGGTTGCTGCTCAATTAAACTCAACTCTATTAAAGTCCAATGTGACTGACACTGCATATTAGCTCACCATATTTTTTCAAGTATCTGAGCATAGGCGTGCTGTCATCTTTTTAACATGAATGTGGTAGAACTAAAAATCCTCTGGGAGAGATTCTTATACAATTACTTAAATTCCCTACACTTAAAATCCTTAGGATTCTTCAATATTTAATGGTGATGCCATCTATTCTGCTTTATCTTCACATTTCCGTGAATCTTGATTAGTCTAAGCTCATCATTAAACTTTAACATATGAACCCAGGAACACAATTAGAGTCAAATAGAATAATTAGTGGTATTAAATGAACACAGATGAACATGGCTAAGAACACATTCAACAACTGCATATGTTGCCTGATTACACACATCCACTAATTCCCACAGATACAGCACTTTTAACACTTTGGTAAAAATCAAGAATTGATAAATGGTGTATGTTACAGCCAGATAAAATATGTTTAAAAGTTTTATGGGTAAAATGCTTTCTGTGACAACTACTTCATCTTGCCACTGTGAACAAAACTGACCTCAGGCAATATATAAGTGAAAGTGATTGTTTTCTACCAGAGCCCAACTTATGGGCAGTGTATTTGATTTAGATATAATTGCATGTGTCCATTATATTGTTTTAAAACATTTTTCCAACAATTGAAAGTGAACAAACAAAAGTGGGTGGCAGGCTACATTTAGCTAAAAGGATAAAATTTCATAATCATCTCATGTATTAAAATCAGAGTATTTTGAATTTAACAAGTGTATTAATGCTTCAAAAATGATAAAAATAATAGTAATTTAAAATGTCTTAAGGAATACATTATTGCAGTATTTTCTTATAAGAATAAAGAAATTTGTATGTATTAGATCTCTAAAAAATAGGCACTTTCTTTTGTTTCCTTTATTTTCCACTTTTATTAAAATAGATTCCTTATTGTTTCCAGGTTCTGAATATTAAGAATAAAGCTGCTTTGAGCATAGATGAGGAAGTATCCTTGTGGTATGATTGAGTATCCTTTGGGTATATGCTCAAGAGTAGTATGTCCCACAACCAAAAAACGGACAAAGAAAATGTGCTACAATTACACAATGTAGTTGTTAAAAAGAATGACATCATTAAATTTTTAGGGAAATGATTGCAACTAGAAAAAAAAATCATCTTCAGTGGAGTAACCCAGACTCAGAAAGACAGATAATGTATGTAATCACTTGTAAGTGGATATTAGCTGTAAAGTAAAGGATAACCATGCCACAATTTACAGACCCAGAGAGGTTAGGTAATAAGAGGACTCAAGAGGTATGCTCACATATACCAGGAAAGGGGAAATAGAGATTATAAGAGATCTCATGGGTGGATTGGGAGATAGCAGGTCGGTATGGAAACATAAGGGATCAGGCAGGGAAGGAATGGAAGGGGAGATAACTAAAAAAGATTCCTGGAATGGGAGGCAGTTTCTCAAGGTGAAGTAGAATCATGGTTCAAGGGGAGCTCCCAGGAATCCACAAGGATGACCCCAGCTAGACTCCTAGCAATAAATGAAATGTAGCTTGAATTGGTCATCTCTTGTGATCAAGCAAGATTTCCAGTGGAGGGATTGGAACACCACACCAGCCACATAACCTTTGACCTACGGTCTGTCCTGCCTATGGACGTTTTGGGATAAGGGTAACACAGAGATTGTGGACTTCACCAACCAATGACTACTGTAGCATCAGACCCAGGCCAGGAGAGGAAACCCACCACTGTAATTGCCTGGCGTACCGGAACTGAGAAACTGGATGACCCAGAGACCTAGGACAGAACAAACATGACTGAGGAAAAACAATGCCAATGTAACGATGCCTAATGATATTCTGCTATACTCAGAGAGAGGTCCCTAGCTCAGTACTCATGAGAGCAGCAGCATCCAGTAACTGATGGAAACAGATGCAAAGACTCACAGCCACATACTAGACTGAGCTCAGCAAATTCTCCTGAAGAGAGGGAGGATTGTAGCGGCCAGGGGTGTTAAGGACATCACAAGAAAACTGACAGTATCAACTAACCTGGACTCTTAAGAGCTCACAGAGACTGAATCCACAACCAGGGAGTCTGTATGGGACTGATTTAGGCCCTCTACACACATGTAACAGTTGTATAGCTTAATCTTCTTTTGGGACTTCTAACAGTGGGAACAAGGGGCTGTCTTTGAAACTCTGGCTGACTTTTGGGACCTACTTCTCATATTGAATTGCCTTGTCCAGCTTTAATAAATGGAAGGTGCTTAGTCTTATTGTGACTTGATATGCCATGTTTTGTTGATATCCATGAGAGGCCTGTTTTCTGAATAGAAATGGAGGATTGGATTGGGAAGGAAGAGTACAGTTTGGGAGAAGGTACTTGGAGGAAAGCAGGAAGGGTAAAGTGTGGTTGGAATTTAAAATAAATAAATAAATAATTAGAAAAAAATGAAAAACATTGAAAAAGAGATTCTTCATTCAGTATATCCTCCTGGTCTTTCCTCCTGGTCTCTGTCAAGCTTATTCCCTTCTGAATGCGCCCTTATTCTGCCTTTCATTAGAAAGAAAGGCTTCTAAGAGAAAACATCCAAATAGAACTTTATATACATATTACAATAAAACAGAAACCATCACATGGAAGTTAGGCAAGGCAAAACCAACACAAGGAAAAGAGCGCCAAGTGAGGGCATAAGAATCAGAGACCCACTTGTTTAGACATTCAGGAGTCCCATAAAATTATTAAACTGAAAGCTATAACATATAAACAGAGGGACTGGTGCAGACCCGTGTAGGCCCTGTGCTTGCTACTTCAGTCTCTACGAGATAATATGAACTTTTACTCCATTGATATAGAGGGCTTTGTTCTTTTTAGCATCTTCTCTGATTTTTATGCTCCTTCTTCCTCCTTTTCCATGGGGTTCCCTGAGCTGTGACGGGATATATGACAGAGACATCTAGATTAGAGTTGTGTTTTCCAAGAACTCTCTCATTCCATAGAGTCTGGCTTTCGGTCTCTATTTATCCCCATCTGCAGTAGGAGGAAGCTTCTATGAGGATGGCTGATAAGGCAATTGCTTATGAGTACAGCAGAAATTCAGTAGTACTCATTATATTGTTACTTTTTAATTTACATATTGTTGTAAATATGTGGCAGGATAGCAGAGCTTGGGAGGGGAGACTGGGAGAAGAGAAAGAAGGGAGAGGAAACTGATCAGGCTGGAAAAAATGAATTAATTAATGTAGTAAAAATATTTGAAAAATAAAAGTAAATAAATAAGTTGGCTCACTAAATATATATGTGTATTTATATATGTAAACATATTTAATAAAACTTATATAAGTGGGCTGCAGAGACGGATCTGAGTTTGAGAGCCGGGATTGCTCTTCCAGAGGTCCTGAGTTCAATTCCTAACAACCACATCGTGGCTCCAAGCCAGTTGTAATTCTATCTGGTGCCCTCTTCTGGGATGTAAGCAGAAAACTGTACATATAATAAATAAATACATGTTTAATATATATGTGTATATATACATATATATGCAAAACCTAAACACATTATATAGCACCAGTTCACAATGGGAGAATCAATAAGCCCAGGAAATTCCTAGTTCATAATCACCAAAGAACAAAGTTTATAGCACTGAAATTCCCATAATTTTTGAAAGTCCTGTTTTTGTTCCCTTCAGGGACATTTTGTGTGTTTTTTTTATGTTAATCCAAAAAAATCATGCTAACATTTACTAGGAAGTGGAAAATTTTTGAAACCCACAAAATGTGTTCCTGTATCAGAGTTTGGAACCGTTGTATTAAGAGTCAGAATTAAGAAATGTTTTGGAAGTTTCAGACCATGGCTTTTGACACAGAAAAACTTTAGTTCACTACAAACATAAGAATCATGGACAAACAGATTTAAAGTATACGATGGAAGATTCTAGAATCAAACTTGGAGATTTGCAAATGTACTCAGAGAAAAGATCTCTTTTCCATGTCTCTTTTTTTTTTCCATACATTGTTTTGTTTTATTTTTTCCATTCAAGAACATAATTAAAGATAAAAAAATTTTTTTTTCCTTTCTTCCCCTTCTCCCGGTCCCCTCCCACTACCCCCCACCCC